>PVIC010022240.1:0-27826 GCA_004025085.1 Thryonomys swinderianus | reverse complement strand
GAACTCAGCAATTCTCCTGCCTCTGCCTCCTGAGTGCTGGGATTACAGGCGTGAGCCACCACGCCTAGAACTGTGGTATGTGGCATTGATTGCTGGTGGGCGTGAGTCACCATGCCCAGCATTGTATGTGGTTTCTGGGGATCGAACTCAGGACCTTGCGCTTGCGAGGCAGGCGCCAGAACCACTGAGCTAACCCTCCAGCCCTCACATAGGAATTTTGCAAAGAAACAAACATTTAGATCACAACATATGCATTTAAAAATTCCACAGTGGAGGGAAGCTATAGCAGAATTTAAATACCAACCATGTGGTCTTTTGATTATTGAATAATTACAGTAACATAAACATCATCTATGGATTTTTAGTATTTAGAAATATCTTACAGACAAATAGATTAGTTTTACACATAGAGAAAATTAGAAACATCTTACATAAAAGGCATGGAAGGTAAACTCCTGTAATTCAAGAGAAATGAAATGTTCTTAGTCTTAACACTATGAAAGATACAGCAGGTAGTAAAGATTTAGACATTGAACAAGAAGAAGAGAATAGTAGGTGCACACTTAGGGGAACTCATGGATATAAATGGACGGAGTGAGGGCCTCCTGATTTCTGTTATTAACTCTCCTGTATTGCTTCATGTCTTTTACCCTGAATGTGATAAAAGTTCCAATGTCAAAAATCTGTAAATATTTTGAGCACCTATTTTATATTTGGCTTTGCGCTCAAGATTGGGAATAAAATGCAAAATAAGAGATTTAATTATTCATTCACTATTTTGTCTTTGAAACAATTCAATGCTTGAGATTTAGGTAAAGGCCTCTCTCTCTCTCTCTCTCTCTCTCTCTCTCTCTCTCTCTCTCTCTCTCTTTCATTTTCTCATTTAGCTCCCTCTTTCCATCATTCCCATCCTTTCATCCATCTTCCTTTTGCTTATTTACTGTATTCATCAGCTTTCCATTGCTGGAATAAAATACTTCACCTAAACAATTTAAAAGAGAAAAGGTTGGGTTTGGTTACAGGCAATGGCTAGCTTGTTCCAAAGCAAGAACTTCCTGTCACAAGGGCACAGCAGGAGAAAGCTGTCCACCTCCTCACACCCAGAAACCAGAGCAGGGAAAGGACCAGTCAGGCAGAAATCGGAAACCAGATACACCCCAGTGTCACAAAACAGGTCCCTCCAAACACACACCGAAGTGTGTTTAACTAATCTTTCATCTCTCAACAAAATCCAAAGGAAAATCAAGATTAACCATTATACATTTTTGTCTTTGAAACTGTAAGTGAAACTGTAAGATTCAATATCTAGCTGGAAGGCAAATAGATAATACATACAATGAGTTTAACTTTGAAGTCTCAATAATTCAAGACCACACTGTGAATATATTTTATTCAAGAAATAATTTTACCTTTAATATTTTAATTACCTTAAGGCATTTAGACTATACATGATAGTTTAAATATAATTTGAGATTAACTTGGGCTCCAAACTGTGTTAAAAGCAACTTTTTTTTTTTTGAGAAGGTCTCACTTTGTAGTTCAGGCTGACCCTGTGCTCACTACGTAGCCCAGGCAAGCCTTGAACTCAGTAATCCTCCTGCCTCTGCCTCCCAAGTGCTAGGATTACAGGGGTGAGCCACCATGCCTGGCACTGTGGTATGTGGTATTGATTGCTGGTGGGTGTGAGTCACTATGCCCAGCACTGTTGTATGTGGCTACCAGGATTGAACTCAGAACCTTGCATTTGTGAGGCAGGTGCCGGAATCACTGAGCTAAACCTCTGGCCCAAAAACAACTATTTTGTGTAGAGAAAATCCCGGTCTTGAGGTTCATCCAAATTGTGCTCTGGTATTTTAAATTTAGACTATGAACAAAGTATGCCTTCACAATTAAAAAAAATAAAAATAGGATACTGATCTCAGCATATTGTGTTAATTTTATGCAATTAAAATCTTTATGATTTTATAAAATGTCATAAAATTTTCTTGCCATTGCCAAATTCTTATCTTAATACCTTTTTTTCTCAATATTACTTTGTTTAGAGACCGTGTAGTGGTTCAGGGGTTTGGGTTCCTCTGCTTTAAAAAGATAGAGGTTACAAAAGTAGGGGCCTAATCTGTTAAGACTAGTGTCCTTATGAGAGGGAAAACCATCACCTCTCCCTTTCCATAGGGGCAGACAGGCAAAGGCCCAGTCTAGAAGTTTACACTTCACCGGGTAAGATGGGTAAGATGTTAGTTCCCCCTGGAGTCACATCCTAGAAGCACTCGATCTTGGCTCATTTTCCTTCAGAACCAGAGAAAATAAAGGTGTTGTTGAAGTCACCCAGTATGATAGTCTACTATGGCAGCTCAAGCAGATTAATATAAAGAACACATGCAGAAAAAAGTAAGACATTTTCCTTGAAAAAAAAATCAAACAAGATAAGGTACATAGTATTCTAATTTATTCATTAAACTTACAGGAAGTTGTAAAGGTAGTTTCTTCATGGGCGATAATTATGAAATATGAGCAATAAAAAAGTTTATATTCTGTGGTCTTCAAGTATTAATATCTTTATGATTCCTTAATCAGCTCTGAATTTCTTTTAGAAATATGAGGTACATATGCTGAGAACATGAGTGGTAAGACTTCATTTCCCAGTTATATTTGACCATAATGATAGACAATATTTTTATGTGAGGAAAAAGGTAGAAAATAATGATGATATGCAGTTACCTGGATTTGCCTAAAAGACACACATTTTTTTTTTGAGACAGGGTCTCGCTTTGTAGTTTGGGCTGGCTCTGAGCTCACTATGTAGCCCAGGCAAGCCTTGAACTCAGCAATCCTCCTGTCTCTGCCTCCCGAGTGCTGGGATTACAGGTGTGAGCCACCACACCTGGCAAGACACACAGTTTTTAAAAAATCTTGTTAAGATGAAGTTCTTCAATTCAAAGATTTGATTTATAGTATTTCATGTGGAAAAAAGTTTAAATGAAATTTTTTGGTTTGGAATGAATTTTCAATGTTAGACTTTTTAAATTTATTTTAGCAACAATAAATAAATCTAAAATAATAAAATGATAAGAAGTTTTAATCATAAAGTTCTTTATGCCATAAAAATATGTTTAAATGGGAAATATCCAAAGGAATTTGGTGTGGGAACGTAATGAGGGGAAGGAATAAATATGATTTGGAAAAAAATAAAAGAGTATGTATATAGGGAGTGGGTGGGCAGGGATGTGGGTAAAAATAAGAATTGACCTGTGTCACATATTGTTACAATTTCCCCAATGTTGTGTGTGATTGTGAGCTGTGTATATAATGTACCAATAACGTTTACAGAATAATGCAAAAAATATGTTTAAATGATCTGACATATTATCCAAGGCCTAGTATGATATCAGGAAAAATCGCGCAAGAATTTCTGAGGTCAGCAGATTGACTTCATAAAAGCAAGATCTCAATATTCAGCTGCTACACACACATAGGTATCGATGGTTCCTCTTTCTTTATGAAGCACACAAATATGAAAATGTGAGAACGATCTGACAGACCATCCACTATTAAATCTCCCGTCAGTAGATCCAGTAGGAATATCCTTAAAGCCAAGAGGTGCAACCCGAGTTGATGTAGTTGGCAAAAGCTCCATTGCAAAATACAGTGTTATTAGATCAAGACTGGCATGCTACCAGGCTGCCATTTCTAACATTTTCAGTCCTTTATTTTCAAGGACGTATAAGAGGCACGAACGTATAATTCATAAGTGACAGACATTGTAACAATCCTACCTCTTGGCCATGACGAAATGTTTTGACCTGGACCCTATCGCCTGGAGATTGTGTGCCAGGCACATCTTTAAGTGTAACCTCAATCTATTACTAAATTATATGTTTTAGGTGGAGGAGCCCAGCCATCTATCTCCTAATACTCCCTATAAGATTCGGTGATGCATGTCAAACTTTGAGGATCATCTTTCCTGTGGTATATGTAGTATTACATTTTAAAAGGAAAGCGATTTTCATCGGCTTATCTTATTCTGAGATGTTAGGAAAACGGGAAATTATATAGTTTTGAGTATACTTCTTCTTGTGAGAAAATATGTATGCTGAAAATAACTAATAGAAATACATGGCCGTTTTGTAGAAACTGACATGCTCCGAGTAACAGTTGTCACATAATGTAATAGAGAGAACTGTGGATTGTTCTTTTCCCTAAAGCAAATGAGACTCAGTCAACTGATTTGAAGACCTACACCTGAGCTCCATACTGCTTTCCAGAAAAGATAGTGCAATCTTGTTCTTTAAAAACTGCTCAACAATCCCTGATGTTGGATTATTAGGCTGTCATGTTAAAATAATCACAGAAATATCTTGAGTAATATTCCTTCTATAAGTTACTCAGTATCTTGGAAAGAGAATTAGGCAAATTGTACCCAGATCTTCTTGGGTTTGGTTCTATGCCATAGCCATTACCAATTAACAATTCTGCTGTGGCAATTTACAACCATTTTTTACATTTAATTGATTTTATTGGTACATTTTATACATACAGTATGATCACATTTAACATTGAGCACTTGTGCCTGTACATGACACATCTTGATTCTCATTTTTCACTTTTTCTTGCCCTTTTAGTCTTTGAATGTTATGTCATTTTTTTCCTATACTCACACATTTTCCTTTATCCCTAACATGTAAAAATACTTTTACAAATTATTGAACTCAAAAGAGTTTTTGAACTCTTTTTAAACTTTTTAAAATTCAACTAAATTCAACTAAATTCAACTAAATTAAACTTTTTAAAATTCAACTTTTTAAAATTCAACTAGAAATACAAAAAAAATTGGACAATAGGAAAATATTATGACTTTAAGCAATAAACAAATGAACATTTATTTAAGCAAATGCCTAAGCATACCTTCTGCCATGGTTCTAATTTGCTCTATTTTAGTTTTGAAAATTATTCAAATTACTTAGGTGCTAGACATTGCTAAATATACATTTAAAAATCTAAAAATGAAACATAAATTTTTGAAAATCATCACTGAAACATTCAATTCAAGTTGATGACAAGAGAATGAGTCTTCCCTAGTAATCATAAGAAAAACCTCTGGAAAAAATAACAAATCCAAAAATGTGGCAGGCAAGGTTTGTGAGGGCTCCTTTTAAAGTGTGACTGAAATTTTCTTGCACCCAATATTCTTTGGTTTTGGGGAACAATGTAGTGTATATCTTTATTTCAAATACAGTGGCAAGACCAGTTTCATTTGAATAGATCCTCAGAACAGTAAAACCACGATGATTTACAAACATATCTGATTTGCAAAGAAAACAAGTAATAACTAATAAGTGCGGGAGTTTCTCCTCTTTCCAAACTCCCAGATCTAGTGGATGATTTAGGGGCTTAATGAAGTGATGGGAAAGAAAAGTGATTGGGGTGTCATGGTGGCTGTGACTTCCCACCCTGAGACTTACTCAGTCCCATCGCCTTGTATTATCCCGGATAATACAACCCAACTTCTAGCCTTTGGACCTTTCAAAATATGAACTACAAGACTAGCAAGCCCAATAGACCTGGTAAGAGAAGTCAACAAAGATAATTTGAATCCAAAACAAGAAGTCCCAAAGAAAAATAAGCAAAAATGTTAGGGAAGAATAAGAATGCTGAAAATAATGATCACCACAGAGAAGACTTTAATACCATGAAAAAAGTCATATTTCTCCCAAATCTCTGGACTAGTAAGTCAACAATTCAGTTTAAGCAGAGAAAAATGAAGATTCTACTTCTAGTTAAATATATTCCCAATTATATGTCATATATTCATAAATATAAAAAATAATACATACATGGTATTTTATTTATGCAATAAAAGTTAAAAGGCCAAATACAATGATCAGTTTATAGGCATTGGTAATACACGACTGTAAACATAGTATTGATATAAAGACAGACATAAATTGTAAATGATACCGCAAAACATTCAGAAACATGAAAAATAATAATCTATGGTGTTAAAGGATTGTTGTTGTTAGGAGAAATCTAATTACTGAAGAAACCCTAGTTTCAATCATTCTTCCAACTCCATGACCCTGAATGTATGGATTATTTTATCTACAAGTCTGCTCTATTTTTTACTTCCCCACTTTGAAGATACAATGCTGTTACTAATCAGTAATGAAAGGTCAAGTCAGAAAACTTGACTTCATCTTGTTTTTGTAAATGCCAGGTGGTGTATTTGTACAAAGTATCTCTAAATACTTTTTCTAAAAATAAGGTGTCTCACTAGCCCTATTGATTCCATATATTAACAGTCCAAACTCTCTAAAATACTGTTTTATTAAAATACTATTTAAAATATGACAATCTTACAAATACAGAATGGATAATTACATCTTGTATAATGATTATTTTCACTTTAACATACAGAGTTTATCAGAGTAGGCTCTGCTTTTCTTTCTCCTTTTTGATACATAGATCTCATTATCTTACCTTTTTGCTTCATTCTGTAATGGACTTTTATCTGTCATCATCACTTTCAACACAAAGCATGAATAATTGTCAGTTATATAGACTAATAAATAACAAAAAATAAAACAAATAAATGATAATCATGAAATAAATTTTCCAAATATATATAAAATTATTGATAATTCACCAGTGAATCTAAATTTCTCTTGAAGAACATGTTAAAAATCAATGATCATCTACTTTTATTTCATATTTATTAGGGTATATTGATAGAATTAATTTTAGGAAGTTGTCACATGTATTTAGCAAATTGTTACCAGTTTCAATCCCACTTCTTTCCTCTCTTTCTTCTCTCTTTTACACATGCCTTTCTCTATTCATAGTTGCCTATCTTCTGGTGTTCTGTTCTCTCTTATTTTAGGTTTTTATTTATTAATTTAAAGGTATTTTAGATTTCTCCTATGAGAGCAATCATTTCACTTTTTTTTAATTTGCCCATTTCACTGAACATAATTGTTTCTACATTCATTCATTTTCTTGTGCCATTATTTCATTCTTTAGGACTGAGTAGTTTTCCATTGTGTATTTAAACCACACTCTTATTTTATCCATTTATCTATCAAGGGACATCTAGGCTCTTTCCACATGTTAGCCATTATGGACTGGGCTGCTATCAGCATGTGAATGCACATATCACTGTCGTATGTTGTCCTTTGGTGGTTCAGAACTATACCTAGTGTGATAGAGGTTGGTCAAATGATATTTATATGCTTAGTGCTTTGAAGAAACTCCATACTATTTTCCTTTGTATTTATACTTGTTTGTATTTCCACCACCAAGATAAAAGGGTGTTTTTCTCAATAGCCTATTTGATTTCACAGTGATACCAGTTAGAGGAGGGTCACACGTAGTTTTACTTTGAATTTTTTAATCACTAGAAATACTGAGTTTTGTTTTTCAGACATGTAGCTATCTGAACTTCTTTGAGAAATATCTATTCAGTCTATTTTTTAATTTGGATCCTTATATTAAGGGAGTAACTTTTCCAATTATTTATATATTTCAGATATTAGGCCTCTTTCAGAAGAACATCTAGCAAATATTTTCTCAAATTCCATAGGTTTTTTTTTTTCCTTCCATCTGTTCATTTTTTCCTTTGCCACGAAGAAAATTCTCAAAATTTTAGTCAGGACAACCAGACAAGTCAAATAAATAAAAAATGATATCAATAGAAAAGAAGTTAAATCATCTTTATTTGGCCAGTAATATGATACACACACACACACGGTCAACAAGTTCAGCAAGATGGCAGGACACAAAATCAATACTCAAAAATCAATTGCCTTTCTCAACCCACTTAGAAAAAAATCAGGAAAACAACTGTATTCACAGTAGCTTTAAAACACCAATATACCTAAAATATTACCTAATCAAGAAGGTTACAAAAAACTTCTATAATGAAAACTTATAAAATCTGAAGAATGAAATTGAACATAAATTTTAAAATTGGAAAGAAATCCCTTGCTCTTGGAATGGCAGAATTAATATAATTAAAGTGGTCATATTACCAAAAGCAATTTATTGCATCAGTACAATTCCTATTAAAGTACCAAAACCATTCTCCACCTACATAAAAGAAAAATTCTGAATTTCATCTCAAATGAGAAAGGATCCAGAATATTTGAAACGATCACGAGAAAAAAGTTCAATGCTACACCCTTAGCTCTTCTTTAAAGCCACAGTTAACAAAACAAAACAAAACACGATAGTGGCACAAGAACAGAGATGTAGATCAATGAAATATTATTAAATACAGAATGAACCCTAAACATCTACAACCATCTTATTCTTTGACAAAGAAGCTCAAACATGCACAGGAAAAAGCCTCAGAACAAATAATATTAGGAAAACTGGAGAGCTGTGTACTAAATACTGATATAAGACTTTTAAACTTTATCCCATAATACAATCAAATTAAAATGGATCAAAGATTAGGTATAAGTCCAGAATATTTAAACTGCTATAAGAAGACATGGGGAAAAAATCTTGAAATCATATCTCTGTCCAGAACTCCAGAATCACAGGAAATAAAATCAAGAATCAACAAATGATAGTATATCAAATATTCTAACAGCCACAGAAAATGGTTTTGTCACAACTTTGGTCTGAGGTCATAGAAGGGGCTTTTTCAGAGGTGGCTGAATCTAGAGTATGCAACTGACTCACAGTGCAATGGTAGGGTTAAGGTGCTAGGTTTAAGGGTAGGTGATTACTAAATCAATCTATGGGTTGATTTGGCACCGCCCTAATCTTGGTAATTTAGACAGAATATAAAACAACCAGAAAGATACTAGTAGGTTTCCTTCCCTTTTTTTTTTTTTTTTTTTCTTTTCAGGTCAGACCGGTAATGTGCTGACAGCATAACAAGGCTTAGTGGGAGGCACATCTCATGCACATTGCATGATCACCCAATCATCATGCTCATGAGCCAAAGGATCTAGGTTTCCTTCCTTTCTTTGCTACCTTCTACCCACCATGAACTGCTTTTCTTCTGTGATCCTCTCTCCTGTGCCACCATGCTTTGGGGCCAGCTGATTATGGTTCAAAACCTTTACAAACTGTGAGCTAAACAAACCTTTCCTCTTCTAAATTTGGATGTTGGATATTTTGTCTCAGTAATGAGAAAAGTAACTGAGACAGATTCTAATGGTGATAAAAGGATAAAAAACACTTGATGGGGTGTAAACGTTTAGAAGGAAACATCAAGAGGTGGGTAAGAAGAGCAACAGCATAAACCAACTTCAAAAGCCTTCGTACGCAAGAGCTGTTAGCCATGCTTAAATTTATCTTTCATTTAAATCAAATACTTGCTATGATAAACTGGATTTGGTCTTGTACGCTTTGTCAGATATCATACCTGACAAGGGGAAAGTGTATTTGATAGTGCCATTTCCTGAAGAGACATTATAGTAAATGTTCTCATAAGCAAAACCAGAGTATCATTTCAGTAAAATAATTTAACTTGAGATTTAACAAATGCTTTCCAACAAAGGTGCTCATTTTTCAGTGTTTCTTTTCACAGTAAATGTTTTTATTAATGGGATAAGCCAGAAAACTTCTTCATGTTAATATCTTTTACATTATCATACCAAAATTTGATATTTACTAGATCACCATGTTTGACTTTTGTTATTGCATACATCTCTACAATCATTCTAACACTCATTTCCCCCATTTCACCCCTCTGAAACAATTTCCTACCATCTATTGGTGCTAATGTAATAGCACTAATAATAATGTAATAGCACTAATAAATCCCCATAATGATTGTCTTTCTTCCTGCTCCTTTTCCTGCCATCCTGATCTTGTGAAGACGTTCCACAATACCTAAAACCTCAGCGGTCTGCCTTGTGCATGCCTTGCCAGACATACCACACAACTCAACCCCTCCCCTCCTGAGATACAGACAGAAGAATCTACTCTTGATTTTCTCTCAACACATTTACTTTTTAAAATGTTATAAATTGTTTGTTTTCACATTGATTCAAAATATTTTTATTGTTTTAAATTATTTTTAAACAGAATGCTTTCAGTATAGAGTCGCTTTATTTTACTTACGGGATTTTTAAAAATTATTTTTCAGATTTTTTTTTTTTTTTACTAAAAATCTGGGAGATTTCCAGAGTCCCCATATAGGTCACAACCACTTATTCTATTGTTAGTATTATAGATAATTATATTAAACTTGTTATTAATGAAACAAACTGGGGTGTTATTAACTGAAATGCATACTTTATGTTTATTTCCTTACTTTTTACCTATTTTTTCATTTTCTGTTCCACCTCATCCAGGTTGTCACATTGCATTTTTCCTTAATAACCTGGTTTCAATCGGAGAGTTTAGACTTGTGTTTCTGAAACAAAATTTCCAGGTTTCCTTCCATGTTGTTTGATCTATAGTTAACTATATTGACTTATTATTACATTACTTTGATTGTTTAGCAGTGAAATCTATCAAGATTAATATATGGCTGCAACTCTACTCACATGTGATTATGAAGAATGTTAAGTTATGCATTCAAATCACTGTGCCATGAAAAGAATCAGCATATTTAGTCATTTAAAAAACTCCACGTTGATACTGTTTGTGTGGTAGAGGGGAAAACAGCTTGTGCTGCTGTTACTTCCATCACAATTTGAGGAAAATTAGTTTGAAACAAGGTCTCATCCCTAGCTGATTCTGAACATAGTGTTTAACAGTTCTCAAATATAGAGCTCAGTTCACCCACCAACCTGTCTGACGCGTTGAACCCTGTACAAGCAGTGTCTGAGATTACCCAGATGTTAATATGCATAGACCCCATGAGTACTGGGATTATGCCTCATCCGTAGTAATTGGGGAAATCAAGATGATTACAAAACAGTTCCAAAACGTGGCAGGGAAAATATAATGAAGTATTTGAAGCAATCAACATTATAAATAATGAAAAGACTGTTGTTCAAATTCTTAAGCCAGTAAAAGAGAAGAAAGTTAAGTGTGAAAAAAAGATTTTGGAGGATTTGAGAAGAGGCTCCTCCCAACATCATCACATTGGCAGATGTTGTAAAAGACCTTCTGTCATGAACCCCTGACTTGGGTTTTTGAACATGGAAACAACACAGACTTCAAGTGATTATGCCAGATGTTAACAGAGGATAATATTTTATCAGAGGCTAATCAATACTCTGATTTGCCGGGGCCTGCCGGCAATCGGACAGTGCCTGAGTTGGTGGGGTGAGCATTAAGAAAAATACAAGACAGACAAAAACAGACAAAGATGGGATCGGGAGGACCTCTCAGTCAGTACCGAGCAGGCACCGTGTTTATTGATCAGGCTATATTTATACTGATTTAGAAGGGTAACATGACGTCAATAATGGTTACTATGATCTTATACATTTATCATTTGGTTGGTAGAAACAAAAGCAGGTAATCAAGACATCAGTACATTTCTTAGAAACGAGAACAGAAACAAATGGTAACTATAAACATGATGATCATAAGACTGGAATCAACTTCTCAAAATGTTAAACTACAATTCTCTTAAATCTTTTCCCTAACTCTAACTTTCTTGTACTACTTTCTATTAATACTTAACTTTTCGATAGAATGAGACCAGAAGAATAAGTACATCCATCATTCTGCTAATTCTGTGAAGCTCTGTCCTAGCCCATGTAGAAACTGGAAGAGAAACAATACGTTGCTAACTTGAGAGACAATGGTCAGCAGGCCCAGCACAGGTATAGGGGAATTTTCCCGGAGCCAAAACATGTTTTCTGGTGGTCACCCAGGGCAGCTCCTTGTTAGAGAAGATCCTCTGGTATATTCGGGGCAGCACCATAAAGCGCAGACCCCTGATTCAGGAGTTATTCCCCAAAACCCCAGGCATGATTGCCTGGTCCAGTTATAACATGCTGAGCCGCTTCCCACACTGATTAGAAAAGGGGACAGTGAGAGCTAATAGAGACTTGCAAAATTTCAAAGTGCACGAGGGGCTGGGAAGTCAGCGCCTGAGGTGAACAAACACAAGGAATCTCCCTACTATCCATTATTTGTCCTGGTACACACAAAAATTGGAGGGAGTATTGTGCTGATATAGGGGGAGTAGACTTAGACCCCAAGCCTGCTAGATATCTGAAGCACGAGTTCATGTTCTCTACAACCGAAGGATTAATTCTAGGAACAGCGATGCTTAAAAGTAGGAAAAGCTTATTTAGAAAGAAAACTTTTACGTAAGAGGGACAGAAAGGGGACCTGAAAATTGGCCAGTGGACTCCATTTCCCAGAGTTATTTACAGAGCAAAGCCATCAGTTGAGGTGAGTTCAAAGTGAGGCAAACCAATACGCTTCAAAAGGTGGAGAAAACTATGATCAGCCAATAAGATTAATACTAACTAAAGGGGAATCCAATGGGAAAGCAAATCACATAACAAGCATATAAGGATCATCGATTGGAGATTTTTCTCGAGTGGGTTGGATTAAAACCTTGGTTTTCTACCCAGGAGATTGAAACCTACGTAGAATATTAATCATTGCTATTCATCCTCAGGGAAAGCACAGGAGTTTGGGACTTTCTGCTTTTGTAATGGTGGCCTTCGGTGAATGTGTCTTAATTGTTCTCCATGTCAGCATTTTGAGGGCCGTCCTAACTGTTTATAAAATATCTAACTATCTTCCCTAGCTACAATAGGTTGACTTAGTGAGGGGCAGTAATCCTATGTCAATGCCAGTAAAGGAGAACATTCCTATAATAGTAGGAAGTTTGAGTTAAATTGATACAGAATTTGTCCCTTCTCAAGTAAAATCTTTCTCTTTTTATATTGCTACTTGGTTCTCAAAGAACCAAAATGTCTCCAGCTGATATAATCTTGACCTTGAGCTGTGATATTACCAAACCATTGAGGCTTCAGCTCTGACCATAGGCAAAATGGAGTAATATTTCCACAGACTATAACTGGCTCACCTCACAGGAAATGGAATATAGGGCCTTAGACAGCTTAATCATACTTCAATTATGAAATTATTTTTCCCCAAAGCTTATATAGAATGACCCTCAACAATATTTGGTTTTTCATGTATGAGATTCGAGGGCTGTGGTTTATTTTACTGCAGGGAATTGTGCACAGAGATGTGAAGCCCCACAGGATCATGACTGCTCATGACCCCAGAAAGCTGCAGCTAGTAGATGGAGCTGAGTGAGTTTTATCATCTTGGTCAAGGACATATTGTCTGAGTTGCTTCCCAATACTTCAAAGGCCCTGAATTACTTGTAGACTATCGATTTGAGCTGTATGTTGGTGAGTATAATCTTCCAAAAGGACCTGTTTTCCGCAGACGTGACAATTATGATGTGCTGCTGAGGATAAGCAAGGTTCTGGGGACAGAAGGTTTATGTGAGTACATTGACACATATGGGATTGAATCAGATCTCTTCTTAGTGGCAATTTGGGCAGACACTCTTGTAAGCAATGTGACTCTTTTATCCACATTAAAATGCAGTACTTTGTCAATCCGGAGGCCTTGGATTTCCTAGATAAAATGCTACTGCCAGCCGGGCGTGGTGGCTCACGCCTGTAATCCCAGCACTCAGGAGGCAGAGATAGGAGGATGGCTGAGTTCGAGGCTTGCCTGGGCTACATGGTGAGCTCAAGGCCAGCCTGAACTACAAAGCGAGACCCTGTCTCAAAAAAAAAAAAAAATGCTACTGCCAAATGATCGCAAGTCATAGCTCACTGCAAGAGAAGCCATGGAGCATCCTTATCTCTGAGTTGCTGGCAAAGACCTGGCTCGAATGTACTTTTGTAGCTATGCTAAGGGGCAGCACTCTTGTCAATAGCACCGACCTGATATCAGGGATTTCTTCATTGGGAGCCAGGTCTCCCCTCAAGCCCCTGGCAAGCTTATGAGTCAGAGTGAGTGCTGGTCCCAATCTCTTGGGAGGCCTGTTGAAGCATCAAGCTAACTCAGCAGTAATGGCCCCATCTGATGCCTGGACAAAAATGGGGAGTTCCACCTTCCCTGTGTTGCAGCATGAACATGGCAGGAAGGGTGAAATACTTGAGAATCACTCTGTCTGAACAGCTGCTTTTGGCTCCATAGTTGTTCTGTCATTAAAAAAAAAAAAAAAGTATGATAAGTTGATGTTTTAAATTTTTTTTAACCTTTTTGTTCCACTTGAACTTTTCAGAATGCAGGGGATTCCCTGAAATATTACCTCCACATAGGGTATTTTATTAACAATTTTTTTCTACTCTTGTAAATGCAGTTCTTCATATCTAAAGAACAAAGATAAATCAGCTTCAATGCTAATTGGTGCATTTGCATTGAAATTTCTTTCCATTCCTGCCATTGTTTCCCTACCACCTATAACCAAATTGTTTGTGCTGGGGATGAGATGAGGTGTATATCTCAAGCTTTTCTCCAGAGATAAAAAAAAAAAAAAATAGCTGCTCAAAGGAGGTGGAAGGAAGGAGAGAAAAATGGAAAAAAGGCAGGGAAGACTCAAGCTGAATGAACAGTATACTGCTAGTCATTTGTTCCCTAAATAGTTCAGTAGGGCTCTCCTGGCAACTCTAGTGGAAGTATGTCTTATTTATGTGGAGATGTTGGAAATCTTCCCAAAGGACAGACAGATTCTGAAAACATTTGTTCAGTGTGAATCATGTTTATTGATGCAACTTTAAATCCAGCTCATTTATAATTTTGGTGTCAGTTTAGTTTAATATTATGGTAACACCCTCTCCAAGTCTCCTTTCCCTTTCATGTCTCAGTATATTATGGTCCATGGCTGGTAAGGGAGGGAAGGAACAATCCTTTTTAGTTCTGACTTGGCCATGTTTATGTCAGTTACTGGGCATAAATTCCTGCTTTTAGGTTGGGGATTTAGCTCAGTGACACAGTGCCTGCATCATAAACACAAGCTCCTAACCTCAGTCCCTACTACCAAAAAAAAAAAAAAATTGAGGGTCCAGAGATTTAGCTCAGTGGTTCTGGCACCTGCCTAGCAAGTGCAAGGTCCTGAGTTTGATCCCCAGTAACCACACACAACAGTACCTGGCGTGATGGCTCACACCTGTACCTCAGCACTCGGAAGGGACAGGCAGGAGGATTGCTGAGTTTGAGGCTTGCCTGGGCTACATAATGAGCTCAGGCCCAGCCTAAACTAATAACCGAGACCTTGTCTCAAAAACAAACAAACAACAAGACAAAACAAAAGCTACTGCTTTTTTTTTTTAAATAAAAGAAGCATCCTCTAAAAAGATTTCATGGTAGCAAATCTAAGGCCCAGTGTTTGGTTTGGCCCCACTTGGTTTCACTTCAAGCTGCGTTCTTTCCCTCCTACCTTCCTCTTCACTCTCATGCCATCTAGGGAGAAGACCTGATCTTCAGGCTTGTTAATGTATCTGAGAGGCAGGAGCAGAACCATCATCTGCAGTGAAGGGAGATGGTAGGCCTGTAATAAGAGGAAACTATCAACTCCTGTTACTGCCCTGCCACCCTTTGATATATGTATATTTTGACTTTCCCATGTGAAAGGTACAGTGTTAGAATACATTGGTGTAAATAAACTTTAGGCTTTATGTAGCAAGGTTAAATTAAGGTTTTCTATGTAAGTCTTGCTGGGTGAGTGATTCACATCCAAGTCTGAGAAGCCTGCAGCCTTGTACCGTGGAGGCTTCCTAAGGCCTCAATGTTTACATATCCCTTGTTCCACTCATGGTACCAGGCAGGGCAGAGAGGCCTTAAAAAAGCACCACAAGCCACAATGTCCTGGGATTTAAGGTGCCTTTACCATAAAACTCATTTTGTGTCTCAGCAGTGCAGGTATTAGGGATTGAAAAATTTCCAGTTAGAGTGTGTGTGTGTGTGTGTGTGTGTGTGTGTGTGTGTGTGTGTAAGTAAAGTAGACTTTCCACTGTAAACCAATCAGGTGCTTCACTGAGGACGCCGAGCATTTTAAGCACAATAGCAAAAACCATCAGCTCTGTATTTTCTGTTGTTACTTGACTGAAGTAGCTGCTTATGGTTACTAAGAAATATTTTTCCAAAATTTAAGGCCTCAAAATTTAGTTCTCCATTCTCCTACCTTAATGGACTTACAGATATTTCTCACTTGGTCATTGTAGACCAACATAATCTCTTAAGTTGCAATCAATGAATTTACCTAATTTTTAAATTGTTTTCCTTTTTTTTTTTTTCCTCTGTAACAGATTGAATTCAGGACCTTGATTGCCAGGCAGATGAAGCACCATTGAGCTAAATTCCCAGCCCTTGGATGTATCTAATTTGGTAGGCTATTTTGATTTTAGTGACTACATCAAGTCAATAGATTTAGGCAATGTAGTGGTAAACATTAGAGGAAGCTAAATCTTCTTCCTATAATGTTTTCCAGTCTTAGGGAGAGCAGAAGAGAATTTTGACTGGCAGGGTGATTTTCTTTCTTGAGGCCACTTACAATGAGTCTTAATTGTACTTGACCTTTTTACACCCTAGAACACTGTGAGGGTTACCATGTTGGCATCCTGTGGAAACTAAAAGCACCAGGTGTGCCAGAGATGCAGTTCGTGATTATGTTTGCTCTGGATTATGATTTCAACAGGACACCTAACTACTAGTGAAGTCTTTCTTTTGAGATGGGGAAGAAGGTTTTAAATGGATTTCACACCCTAGTTTTGTGGCTCAGAAATCTGAGTTGATGTGGAAACTACAGACAGCTGAACTTCCTTATGCGCATCCAACCTTGTAAGAACTGAAGGTGAATGCAGAAGACTCTGAAGTGCTCCCAAGAGCCTTCTGAGATAAATAAGAGTTGTTTCTTATTTTTTGTTTGTTTGTTTTCATCCTACTTAAGGAGTCCCTGTAGAAGCATGGAGTGAGTTTTTAAATAATCTAAACGGGATGAGGTTTACAGAGTAACAACTTCTTTGTTGTTGTAAACTACCTCATCGGTATACTGGGACACTATTTCTCAGCACACCCATGTCTACATTGTTTAGACCGATGGAAGGTATTCCAATGCCTAGATTGCCCACGATTCATAAACAATACTACAATCTAGTACCAAAGAATTGAGGTGGCCCTAAACTAGCTAACACATTTCATTTGTAGTCAACAAGACAAATAGGATCCTCTAGCCAGCTATGCATAGAAGGCATTTCTGAAATTCAGTCATTGCCTCCTAAAGAGGTTTCCATACTAGTAATAAAGTTCCCAGCAATAAGCAATAAACCTAATGCAGAAAACAAACAAGAACAACAAAAAAATCGGAAAACAGGGAAGCAAGTTGCACCTCAAAACTCCCAACTCCACCAAAGCAAATGCACACAGCATTGAGGGGGAAGAAATTAGAGGCCACCCAGTTGAATTTTCTGAAATGGTTGCAGCAGAAGAAATAACAGACAAATAACACTCTTGACAATCTGAAGACAGAAATAATTCACAGAGACAGAACCTAATGGAGGAAGTGATTACTAAATCTAGAGTAGAAACAATTTTTTAAAATAGAGGAGTTTAGGAAAGATGTGGAAATCATTAATGTAAACTAGCACAGAACTAAATTCTATAAAAAACAATGAAGTATAAATCCTGGAAATTAAAAATTCTATTGAAAGTATACACAGTAGAGTCAGCAAATGTAAAGACACAATATCATAATTAGAAGATAGGGTAGTAGTTGGTGATAGTTACATTAAAGTTTTCTTAAAAATACCAAAGAATCATGAACAATCAATCCAATATCTTCTAGATGATATAAAAGAGACTAATATAAGATTAATGGTAATCAATGAAAATCAGAAGATGACACATAGGGCATAAAATACCTGTTCATAGAAGTAGTAGCAGAACACTTTCCAAGTATGAAAATAGAATTTTACATTCACAGTAATGAATAACACAGCCATGATTAGAAAAAAAATGCACTAAAACCCACAATTATCAAGATTCAAGAAATTCAACAGAAGAACAGAATATTAAAAGCTATTCAAAAGAACCAAATTACTTATAAAGGCAAACAAATTATGATCAAAATTATAGCACACTTTTCACCACAAGTCCTACAGTCAAGGAGCACTTCAAATGAAGTATTTCAATCCCTTAAAGAATCTCCAGTTCAGATTTATTTACCACAAAAAAACTGTCTTTCAAAATTGATGGGAAAATGAAATACTTCCATAATATAATAAAGAACACTTGAAGAAATTCATGACCACCAAAGCAGCACTCCAAAAAGTTCTGAAATATATTTTACAAAGAGACAAAGAAGACAATTCCAAAAATCTCAAGAGAGTGAATCCACTGGAAGCAATACTCCATGCAAACAGAACTCAAATAAAGGAGGAGTAGCTATTCTAATTGCAGACAAAATGTATATAAAGCCAAGACTTATTGGAAGAGACAAAACCTTCACTGTGTAATCATTATGGGGAACAATCCAAGAGGAAGAGTTAACAATCATAAATATGTATTCATCAAATACAGTCACACTCAGATATATTAAAACAAACACTAATGGATATGAAAAGTTACCTAAGCATTGGTACAACTGTAATGGGGACCTCAATACTTCATTATCACAAATACACAGATCAACTAGACAAAAGAGCAAAAAGGAAATATTAGAATTGAACCAATTTTTGAACAAATGGACTCAAGAACTATCTACAGAGTGCAGCATTTAAAAATAACAAGAACATAGATAGTTTTCTAAGCAACATGCAATTTTTTTCCAAAATAGACCATATACTAGCTGACAGAACATGCTTTAGTAAATACAGAGGAACTGAAATTATTCCATGCATACTATCATCAGTCATAATGCAATGAAACTCAAACTCAACGGCCAAAGAAACCTCAAAAACTACATAAACACATGTAAATTAAATAACTTCATAAACAACCAGTGAGTCACAGATGAAATTAAAGTAGTTTTTAAGACAATTTCTACAATTAAATAATACCAGTGCTATATACAAAAAGTTATGGGATGCAAGGAAAACATTCCCTTGAGGAAAGTTCATAGTAGAAAATTCCTACAGCAAAAAACACAGAACAATCTCAATGAAATAATCTAATATTGAATCTCAAGGTTCTAGAAAAATAATAGCAAGTTAAACCCAAAGCTAATATGATATAGTAAGTTATAAAGATCAGAGTAAAAATTAATTCAATGGAGATTAAAAAAACAATACAAAAAATCATGAATTAAAGAATTGTTTCTTTGAAAGATTAAATAAACTAGGCAAACTCTTGGTCAATCTTACAAAAACAAGGAAAGTAAAGGCTCAGATACATGCAACTAGGAATAAAAGGACAAAATCACAACAGATCCTGCAGAAATCCAGAAGATCATCAGTACCTACTTTGAGGGCCTGCATTTTAATAAGATATAAAATTAAGAAGAAATAGAAAGTTTCCTAGATATACATGAATTGTCCGAGCTGAATCAAGAAGATATAAGCACTCTTCTTGATGTCAATAATCCTAGCGCATGCATATGGCACATAAGGTTTAAATTTACTGAGATTATTAGATTACTATACGTGTCTTGTCTTTAGTCTGCTTATTTCCTATTCCCTTTGCCTTCACCCCCTCCTCTTGGTCACATGGACACCTAGTCTTCTGAAGTAACACTGATTTCAGGCCTGGCCCACTGAGAGCACAGAAGTATACCTCTCTGCACAGTTTTATGTCTACATTAAACTAAACCTGAGTGTATCCTGATGTCTCCAATGATAGTCCATTCCACATAGATCACTCCAGCCTTTTTCTTTTCTTCTTAAATTTTAAATTCAATACGTTTTTTTATTTAAGGAATCTCATAGCCTATAATTCTTCTACTACCCACCAAGATCATTTTAATAAAGTTGCTCTATATTGTAATTTAAGATTTATCTTCAAATTAGGTCTTTTCCAACAAACTGATGCTTAATCCAGTCATCCTATCAGCCTTACCACGGTTCTTTTATTTGGACATTTATTTTCACTTGAATTACTTACAAACTAATGACATCTTAAAAATCTTGGCCCTTTGAGATGTTATTTCTTCAAGCATTTCACCTTAGTTTCATTTACGGTAACTGGATCTTTCTGCACCTCATTGCTGACAGTTTTTCCAAAGAAAGAAGATGAGGTCAAAACATCTTCATTCTCTAGCTATCATACTCAGGAATAGGACAAAATTGTGTGAGGTTCTAATATCTAAAGTAAAAAAGAATTGCTGGGTCTTTCAAATGCCTCCTATAGATACACTGCTATGATACAGTGGTAATAACTCTGCATTGTGTACTTCTCCCTGTTTATTTTTTAATTTCTATTCCAACCATGAGAAAACTGTTTCCCACCATCTGGCATCCATTTACATAATGATTAAATTTCATTATGCATTTGTAGAGGTTTCAGAATTTTTAATACACCCTTCCTGGTAAATATCCTTATCATTTAGAATATTTGCTTGTGAACATTTCCTTTCGCCTTTTGTTTCCTAGACTGACTGATTTCCAAATTAACCTTAGTTACTACCATGGGGTCCCACCCCTTAAGTAAGAGCATTTTATAATAGATTGTGAGATTCTGCACAAGTCCTTCCTTAGATCTTCTAAGTTTCTAAATGAATTAATCTCTATACATTAAATTTCAGCCTTTATCTGTATAATTCTAGGAACTCAATAAATGTATAATGTTATATTTTGATATTTAAATTATAATCCAGAATTGTATTGTTCTCCTAATTTTCATCATGTGCTTCATCTAACCACTCCCTTTTCTCAAATCTGTGGCACTCAATAACTATCTTACTGTCTCAATAATATTGCCTTTTCTAAAGTGCCATATTGCTGTAAGGTTAATAGATGCAACTCCCAAATTTGCCAGATATCTGAAAAGCTAGTTCATGTTCTCTAAAATCGAAGAATGAATTCTACAAACAACAGAGGTTATGAGGAGGGCAAAATTTTTTTTTAAAGAGGAAAATAGCTTCTGTCTAAGAGACTGAGGCGGTACGAGAAAGTGGGTTGCCTTCCTATATGGCAAAGCCATGAACTAAAGCAGGTATAAAGTGGGAGAAAACTATAAAACACAATGGGAACTTATAAAGTGGGCATGAGGTGGGACAAATACATGATCAACCAATAAAATTACAAGTACAGTCATGCAGATAAAATGGATTCAAAGGGGATTAAATGGGAAGTTAAGTCACACACAAGGAATTTCTCTTTTAGAATATCAGTCACTGGTGTTCATCTCTGGGTAAATAACACCTCTTTTCTTTTCATCATGCTAACAACTGAATTTGCCTCAACTCTTTTTCTTTGCTGAGGGCAAAATCCTGGTTATTTGGGAAGTTATGTTTAACCTCATCCTTCAAAGGTTCCATGCAGTCTTGATTTTCCACCAGCAGGAACTGGAAACTCCAAACAGCTCACTCTGTGCAGCTCCCTCCTCCCCAGTAAATGCCTATAAACATTTCAGTCATACCTTTCGAAATTCTTTTTATCTTTTTAAGCAAGCTCTTCTCCAGGCTTCTCTTTGGTTTCTTCTCTCTGCCTTACATCCTAGAAACTCTATTTCTGTAAGGTAGTGAAAACTGTAGGACTTTCACAGTATTAAGGTTTTCTTTTCTGTTCTATGACATTAGTGCTCACTGTTGCCTAATGTTCAGTATCGTAACAATGACTTTTCTCATATATTTCCCCAGTTTTCTGAAGCAGACAAAAGCATCCCACCTTTGTTACATTCTCTTGACCATTATTAGAAATATAGAAATCTTTAACAAATTAAAAACACATATTTTGGGTCAGAAAAAAAAAAAGCTAAACACCCTTAAACCTAGATGATTGTTTACTATAAATACCAATTGCATCATCTCTGTTGTTCGCCAACCTTTGGAGGGTGAGCAGGGATACAGAGTCACAACTGCCACACTCCATGTCCATGGTGAGAAGCTTCTGGTTTATTATGGAAGTTACAGGCATTCCTATAGGGTGGCTTAGGATGTGATTGGATGAGAGGGCAGGAGTAGTGTTCATGGCGGGATGTGATTGGGTACAAGGACGGAAGTAACATTTGGTGACATGTGATTGATCCATGTCATCGGGTAGCACGGACTCTTAAAGGCCCAATGTATCTATTCATCTCCCAGGAGAGAGTGTGGAGAGAAGAAGTGGAAGCACCTGGAGAAGAAAGATTTCGGCACAAATACCCAATCTTCTCTGTGGTACATAGCCAAACTGGAGTCTGTAGAGAAATAATTTTCAATGGTTATTCAAATTTATGAGCAACTATATGAAAAAAACATTTAATGGATAGAAAAATAGAGAAGTTACTTGACCAAGTAACTTAGAAATACATGTACATAAATAGAAAATTTCATTTGACTTACATTTATAGACTTTCTTCATGATAAAAAAATGCATAAACATTAAAGAAATCTACACTACCACATACCTTCATTGGTGAAGTCTGTTAATCTTTTAATTGTTAAAGTATTATGTATCTTGTGATAGCACTGAAAATGTAAAGGGGTTGCTTAATCACAGTAATTTTGTTGTTGTTTGTCTGTTTTGTCTGTTTTTTGTTTTTGGTGCCAGAGATTGAACTTGGGACTTTGTGCTTGCCAAGCAGGGACCAGAAACACCAAGTTAAATGCTGGACCCTCATAGTCATACTAACAAATTGCAATTTGTTTTTATGGGTTAAATATTTTCCATAAAAGAATCACTTGTGTATAAATACTTAAATTACTTTATTCAAACATAGCAATGCATGTTTTTGAAATCAGACTCAATGTTCTGAAAAGCCAAAATATAAAAGAAAAAAGAAGAAAAAAGAAAATGTGATTTCTGTCCAAATCCTTAAAATATACCAATTAAAAAATATTTAAAAAATAAATAAAATAAAATTACCATTTAAAAATGAGCATACATACATCCTTTATTATCATCTCTGTGTCTCTGTCTCTGTTTTACACACACACACACACACACACACAGACACACACACACACATGAACAAAGAAATTCAGCAAATTTTGATTTCAGTTTATGAATTAATCAGTTATGTAGACTTATGTTTTTTCTTTTTTCTACTCATCAAATACTATAGTTTACAGTGTTATGATAAAATACTAATTGTTAATCTTATTTTTAGTAATTATTTTGGATGCTTGTATATTTTCATTTCACCTCCGGCATACAGAACTCCCAACCAGGAAAGATATTCCATGGGATTATAAATATACTGTGATAAAAAGTTCTAGTCTATATTTAATTGCATATAAAATTACAATTACATTTCAGTAAACATTAAATAATAATGTGATGTAATATCACCCACTTAGATAAGCAAGAGGATAACAAGGGATATGAGCTAGAGTAATCTATCTATGGATATTATGTTATTTGCTGACATAAAATATTTTATAAATAACTCCTGTAGAGTTATGGAACTAATTGATAATTTAGAATCTCATTTACAATATAGGTATAATTCAAAATGATACATAATTATTCATGATTATTTCTTTAGTCAATTCATATTCTGTGGAGAAATAATTTCATATTTATTAAATTTTCTGAACTGCTCATGGGTAAAATAATAGGAAAAATTAAGATGCAGTTTATTATGTATGAAACATCACTGATTTTATAAAAAGACATTTCCTTCTAAATTTGTGAGTGCATTGACAAAACATAACTGATGGTAATATATACAGTGAAACCCACAACATGTAGGATTTTGTGTGCTTTCATTAACCATTATTTGTTTCTCTATGTAAAAAATTAGCTATAAACAAATTCCTTCCCAAATCTATCCTTGCCACCAGAGTACTTAATTGTCCTCTCTAAAGTGATACTTTCCCCCTTTCTTTTTAAAATTGATTTTGATACATTTTATGTATACATCACAATCGACATTGAGAAACTGTACGAGTACATGACACGACTTAATTCTCAATTTTCCCATTCCCCTGTCCTCCTTACAACCCCAAGCCTATATACATAAACTGTTTTCTTTTTTGTCCCATTCTGCCACGCACGCTACAACCCCTGCCCCTGTATACACAAGCGCTTTTTCTCCCTTTTTTAAAATTACCATCATATTTTTCTTCCAGTTTTCCTTTTCTAACTATCAGTTATTTCTTTCCCTTCTTTACCCCACCTCCTTTTTCCCTTTTCTTTTCCAATATTGTCTTCCCAAACACGCACCAGCCAAATATTCTAAGCAGGTGCATTAATCTCTGAAGACAGGCCTCTGATGAATCACATTTCTTATTCATTTTCATGGACAGCTGCCATCCTCATACGTAGTCCTCTGGCTTTTCAGCTGTATTTTAGCCAGTGTAACAGTATCAAAGATGATACCAAATTTCTCTCCTGACCAGGTCATAGGATACATTGCAGCTTTCATCAAAACCAGTTGAAACATGACCGGAAGTGTAACAACCACCGCTGAAAAAAAAATAATCTAACATCCCGCAATCACCATACTGTGAGCAGGGGCAGAAAGAGCAACCACGGGAAGAGAAGGGATGCTTGGTAGCCATCAAGCTGTTCCCCATCATCCCAAGGGAGAGCCGTGCAAGTGGGGGCACGCTCTGTCCCTGAGCCCAATCCAGCCTGCGACGTCCTCACTCTTCGTGACTATCTCACTGCAGTGGCATCAGAAACATCAGAACACAAGTGCACAGGTCCAACTACTGAATCTTCAAATATTTCATCATCTGTTATTCTTATGTTACAGATTGACTTTTATATAGCAATATATACATAGTACTTTAGATAACAAAACAAAAACTCAAAATAGACCAGATAATAGTGAATCCTAAAACTATGCCAATCTTCTAACCGATAACTGTATAAACACTTTGAGCCTTATCTTAGTTTCAGCTCTTGCTTGTACTTTAAACCCAAAAACAAAGTCCCATATAAAGCTTTTATGATCACCAAGTTGTATGGCCTATATAAGACTTCTGAGTGATGTCTATACAGTTTCTCATCAAGACATACAAGAAAAAAAAAAAGAATAGAGAATTCCCAGCTGTCACAAACAGAGCTTTAAGATGTAATATATGTATGTATGTATGTGTGTGTGAAAAATATATATATATATATATATATATATATATGTATGTAATAGGCTCACCATATACCACACAGTAACAGGAGACCGGTAAGGTCATTACGTTTTTATCAATATGGATATGATAATGAGGGGAAAATATATATTTTCATATGCATTATGCAGCAGAATACCATTCAAAAATAATGAGAAGCAATCAGTAATATATTGGATGGCTTTATTTTTCCCATAATTATATAACAATAAACTATGTTTGATGTTCAGTTGATATTGACTGTGACAAAATAATGACATTAAACACTATTTTACTTACCATGGTGAACGAAAACCATCCAGTTAATAAGACAGATATAAATCCATAATATTGATTCAAAATAATCTTAATAGTATGCTATTCAGTTATATAAATTATAATAAATGCAATTATTTTCTACAGAAAAGGCTCTCTCATTATAGTATTTAAAATAACCCTTATTTAACCTTCTTGTAATTTTACCCTTTTTTGTCAATTTTCTCATGTTAGAAGGTGGCACTCAACCACATCATGAGGTTTTACCCTAATCTGATGGGGTCAGAATTATAATTTCAATTCTCTGATTTTTAAACCAGAGGTTAAAATACTGTGGTGAATAAAAAGTTAAAAAGGCATAAATGCAAAAATTGAGGTCAAAGACCTCATTTTTCCTTATTAAAAGAGTTGCTCTATCTGGCCTGGTTGAAACAGAATGACTCTTCATTACAGAGATTAACCTATTAGACTACAAGCACATTCACTGAAGCTGATTAAATTCTCCCCAAATTAAACCTGAAAAAAGGGGAAGAAAGAGGAACAATAAGGACTGCACTTATCACTAATATTTTAAACCGCAGTCTTCCACCAAAAAGGGAAAATCTTGGATGTCTACCACTAAAGATTATCTCTAAGCCAGCGAGATGTTTTTCACTGTAATCAGTGACACTTCAGCTTTGAAACAGGAAATTCCACACTTTCCAATCTCAATTCCAGGGAGATCTTCACTTCCTGTCTACTAAACATTTGGTCTTGAGGTTTCTATAGATTTCAACCACACCTTTGTTGTTTGACTTCATTTTCTTTTCTCCCTTTGGAAAGCAATTTAGCAATTTCTTATATATTTAAATATATACTTACCGTACAATACAACCAACACCTTCAAATGACCAACCCATGTTTAGGGGATCAGGATGTGAAGAGAGAGATTGACTATCCAAAGGACAATGAAAATACATATTTTTAGTGGAGAGGTAAATGCCCACTGCCTGGCCTTTCTGTTTTGGAATATTTTTTTCATCACTAATTTATCTACCTAAATACACATATATGTATAACCTGTCTGTTTTTCTTCTGCAAATCTGTGTGTATGTGCGTGCATGCTTAATTGAATTCTTTATTGGTACATTTTATATACCATTCACAATCACACTCAACAATGGAGAATTTGAACCAATATATGACATGAGTTAATTCTGTTCTGCGAATCTTTTTTTTTTTTTTTTTTTTTTTTTTTTGCTTTTTGAGACAGGGTCTCGCTTTGTAGTTCAGGCTGGCCCTGAGCTCACTATGGTGCCCAGGCAAGCTGCCGCGAACTCAGCAATCCTCTTGTCTCTGCCTCCCGAGTGCTGGGATTACAGGCGTGAGCCACCACGTCCGGCATTGTGGTATGCGGTGTTGATTGTTGGTGGGCGTGAGTCTCCACGCCCAGCATTGTATGTGGTTACCGGGGATCGAACTCAGGACCTTGTGCTTGCGAGGCAGGCGCCGGAACCACTGAGCTAACCCTCCGGCCCTGTTCTGCGAATCTTAACAACCTGTATCTTTCAACTGTTTGGTCTATGTTATCAGAAGTAACAAATTTATGGGCACAGAGTTCTTTATACTATTGCATTAGAGTTTAGTTTTTTACTTCAGCTTGACTGGGTCAGAGAATCCCCATACAACTGATTCATTATTACTTCTGGTTGTTTGGATGAGGTGTATCCGGTAGAGGTTATCATTTGAATCCGAGGACAGAAAATCATATGACTTGCCTCCTGCCAGTGGGCACAACCCAATCAGTTCAGGGCTTCAATACAGTGTAAAGTCCGTTCAGGGTTCAGTTCAATCCTGCCTGGCTGCCTTGCCCTGTCCAGAATGTTAAATTGTGGTTTATTTACTGGACTATTTTGGTTCTTGTCTTTTTGTGTCAGGCTTCCAAGAGGGATCTGGCAGCACCCAGAACTGACAGGAAAACAAAGCCTTGTTTCCAGGCTATTCTTGGAAGGAACTCTCTTTCCTTAATTTTTTTTTCTCTTTTCTTTCTTTGCTACATTTTCATCTTTTTTTAAATTGAATTCTTTATTGGTACAATTTATATACATCTCAAAATCACATATAACATTGGGAAATTTGTACCAGTATATGCCACAAGTTAATTCTCATTTTTACCCATATCCCTACCCACTCCCCCCCCCTTTATACATGCTCTTTTATTTTCTTTCTGTATCATATTTATTCCTTCCCCTCATCACATTCCCATACCAAGTTTCCTATAGAAATATTCGACTCTATAAAAGCTGTCCTACTTTCTAGAACTCATTTGCATCTACAGGTGTTCATGCCAAAGAGAAGATCCTGGAATTGTCTATCTGTGATCTATTGATTTCACTTATTAGTATATCCTCCAGGTGTCTCCATTTGCACCTAAATGGATCGATCTTGTCATTCTTTATGGCAGAGTAATACTCCATTTTGTAAAAAAAC
>PVIC010022239.1:8404-27591 GCA_004025085.1 Thryonomys swinderianus | reverse complement strand
TTTCTGTCAGGCCATGGCAGGATTCACACAGCCACTGTCCTATCAGGGATCCACCGCTATTAGAGTAGACCCCACTCACATGACTCCATCTCAACTTGATCCAGTCTACGTATTTCTTAATGAGGACCTCAAATAAAGTTATACTCATAGTCCTTGTAAGTTAGAATTTCAAGATAACCTTTGGGCAGAAGCTAATTTTTAGGTAACAGTTCACCTCATAGCACTTAAACGTATAAGCATGAATGAATAGGTAGACCAGTTGACTGCTTCCCGTTTGCTATGAATTTACCTAATCCTTATATGAATCTTAAGGAGAGATAAATAATTTCAGAGGTGAACTCTGAAGCATTTATATAGGGCATTCCACCTAATTCTCATTTTGCAATGAGAAGTCCAAAAGTTAGCCTGTAGGCTCTGGGAGAATAAGTGAAAGTGAAGAAATGATGTCAGAAATTATGGGGAGTAAGATTACAGAGTGAAAACAAACATTTTCCTCTTAATAGAAAATGCATCCTGTTTGTCACCCAGAAAGTCACCTTGTTGGTCTGAAGTATTGATCCTGGCCTATAATAGGCATAAAGAAAATTAAGGGTCTCGTGATTACAAACAGAGTTTGCAGACATCCTGTTATGGCTTATCCCTATTGTTTTTGTAGGATTGTGACTATCTCCCCCTGCAACATCGTTATTGTTAAAAC
The DNA here is from genome assembly GCA_004025085.1 of Thryonomys swinderianus. NCBI lineage: Eukaryota > Metazoa > Chordata > Mammalia > Rodentia > Thryonomyidae > Thryonomys > Thryonomys swinderianus. The sequence goes on along the minus strand of PVIC010022239.1, from coordinate 26,894 downwards.
ACTAAGTTAGAAATTATCGTGATTTGGCTTAAAAAAAAAACTGCCTTTTTCTCCATTGTCCCTTTCATTGTTGCTGTAGTTTCTTTTTATGGAAAAGATGTTTTTAAATATTTCTAATGGAAAAAAGTAAAATCACATCAGTTTCTGGTTTACATTTGACACTGATCCTCATACTATACAGCAAACATCCAATACATCAAAGATCAAAAGAAAAGGTTGATAGAGTTACCCTAACGTTAATGTCTCTCTATTTATGCAAGAGTTAAACTTGTCTCCACCACCTATTGCAAGCAGAGTGTTGGGGCCAAATGGTCTTCGCATTTTAGGGTTGAAGACTGAGTGGGTGAAGAAGGCACTGGGGCCTGCAGTTGACCTCTCCCCTCTGGCAGGCAGGGCAGTCGTTGGTCCTAATGTTTTAGGGCATTCTTGAGGAACGGTGTTGAGAATGTTAAGTCTAAGTGTGAAAGACAGAATTTTTATGGAACTATGGACGGCTCATGGAAGTTTTTAAAAAGTCTGAAAAAAATGGAAGATCTGGATTTTTCCTTCACTTTGTAAGGCTCTTATTATAAGTCAAAGAAAGAATTGAGGATTTCTATATTCATTTGGTCTGAAAATAGTAATTACTTATAAAATTGGTCAGCTAAATCTTGAAACATTCTCCATTTCATAAACTCAAAGAATATGTCAAAGTAGTGTAAGTGTGTATTCTGTCTGTACCTCTAGGACCTTTGAAAAATGATAAGAAATCTTTCCACATCATCTTACATCTAATTAGGCAAAGACCAGAATTTAACTATGCATACAATATTCAGCAAAATATTAAATTTGAATATTTAAAGCAGTATATGGAAATTGTGAAGACCACTGAGCATTTCACCGAGGCAATAACCTTGACTTTTCTGAGTTAGGATGTTCAACTCTATATATTACAGATTTATACTGACCAGTCTGATTCTTGTCTGCCTGTTTCCTACAATGGCCTTTGGATTGGATAAAATAAATGAACAGTTTTCTTTTGGTCTTTTCATGATGGGGGGTTAGGGAAAAAAGAACCATATAAAACAAATTGGATTAGAGATTATGCTCACCATAGTGATGCCACTTTTTTTTTTTTGAGATAGGGTCTCGCTTTGTAGTTCAGGCTGGCTCTGAGCTCACTATGTAGCCCAGGCAAACCTCAAACTCAGCAATCCTCCTGTCTCTGCCTCCCGAGTGCTGGGATTACAGGCGTGAGCCACCACGTCCGGCACTGTGGTGTGTGGTATTGATGGCTGGTGGGTTTGAGTCTCCAGGCCCAGCATTGTATGTGGTTACCAGGGATCGAACTCAGGACCATTGGGCTTGCCAGGCAGGCGCTGGAACCACTGAGCCAAATCTCTGGCCCAGTGATGCCACTTTTGTAGCATTTTTTGAGCATGCTATTTTTTGTCAAGATGTATATCCTATCTTTTTTTAATTTCCCACCACCCTATTTACTAAAATGTGCCCAGATGTGTGTATATGAATATACATAAGCCATACACATATGTGTGTACATGTGCCAATGTGTACCACCTTAGATTAGGAAGCTGACATCTAGATAGGCTAAATGATGCTCATCAAAACTGCAAATCATATGGTGAGCACAGTAGTAGGAATGATCTTGTAGAGTAGTGAATGAATGAATGAATGAATGAATGAATGAATGAATGAGTTGCCTCATTCATTTTACAGATTCATTTACATGCTTAGGAGAAAAAATATTACTTCTTAGAGTTCATGCTTTGCTAAGAAGTACATTTTTGTATAAGAGAAATCTTACGGCACAGTATTTGACTAATCTACTTTTCAAAGTTTCACCAAACAAGATGGATTTTCATTGTTTTTGTTTGTTTTGTTTTGTTCTGAGGTGTTGTTTCAGTGAAAATTGGCACTCGCTGTTGTTCTTGGTCTGTGGCCTGGTAAACCACCAGGTGACCAAGGAGTAAATCCTAACTGAATTCTCACCTCTAAAAAATCTGCAGATTAATAGACTTGGGGGACTGAATGAAAGGCTTGCAGAGGTCACATGATGTTCTCATTCCTTGCTCACTTTGTCCAAACCACCCCGTTCTCCTCTTCTCTCTTTGCTTAAACAAGTGTTTTTTGGTTTTTGTTTTTTTGTTTTTTTGAGACAGGGTCTCGCTTTGCAGTTCAGGCTGGCTCTGAGCTCACTATGTAGCCTAGGCAAGCCTCAAACTCAGCAATCCTCCTGTCTCTGCCTCCTAGTGCTGGGATGACAGGTGTGAGCCACCACGCCCGGCAACAAGTGTGTTGTAATTAGAACGACCTTGTGTGTCCCATCCACTGGATCCTGTTGCTGTGGGCCCGCAGCCTGGCTCTTGTCAGCTCCTCAAGGAGCTGAAGGACAGATGGGCAGCAAGTCTTCCAGTTCTTCGTGATGTTCCTCAAGGCTTTTGGGAAAATGCATTCCAAGAGTCATTGTATGAGAGACATGTCAAGACACCCCAGAACAGGGTCTCTCACTGTGTGACCTGAGGGCCAATGAACAGCTTCCTGGTCACAAGGAGCACTTTGCAAGGGGGGCTGTATCACAACCACTTCTCCAGATGACCGAGTGCTTTCTATTATTGCCTAATTTAATTTTACAATCCTATAAGATATTATCATCTCAATTCTACCGATAAAGAAACAGTCGTAAAGTTTATGTATGATACCGTTGAAAGAATTCTAATGAAAACACTCATTTATTTTATAATCTGCCTTCCTCTTTCAGGCCTGTTCTTACTGTAAACCTAGTTTTCCATGCGGGCAGCTGTGGGTGCTTTTCCATCCCAATGCAGTGCTTTAGAGGAGCATTTGATATGACAGGTGTAAAAAGAGACAGTAAGAATAAAATTTTCTGCTTTTCCTCTGTATTAGTGGATTAGTCGTACAGCCATTTAACCCATTGGGTGTTTTTATTCTGAAGTTCTATTTTGTTCCAAAGGCCGTGGCTGAACCTGATGCAGTTTTGACCCAGTTTTGAAGTCTTGCTCTCTCTGACTTACCGTCAACGTGGACAGTTTAAACATCCTTTCTTCACTTTGTTCATTCCTTTGCTTTAGCAGCTGTAGTTCATTCATAAGTATTTATAGAATTCTTAGTGTTTGGGGCCATTGAGTTGCCACGATTTCATAAAAGCCTTATTGGTGTTTGATACCAGACATGAGGAAGTATCACAACACTCTGAATTATTCTCACAGATATTTTAGGCTTCGGCATAAGAATATTGTATCCACGTTTAAGGGCACTCTGATTGGAAGATGTGACATGCCTTACTTAAAATTGTACATTTAATTTCCCCAGCTATTACAATACTGAAATTTATATTGCTGAGAAATAACCTAGGTTATTATTGATTGTGAAGTGTTTAGTCTCCGAGGATAAATAAGTTATGAGACTGCATTCATGTAGTTTCAAGCAGCGACCAGTGTAGTTCTGAACTTTGGACTTTTCAGTGTTGTCTGTAAGAACACTGTCTACACTATTCTGGTGGATAAATTTTGTTCAGATTAATAACCCTGAAATGGCTTTCTTTCTTGTGTGTTTTACAAAGAAAAGAGAGCATCAGTTGAGGAAAACTGCACTTACATTGTAGACTAAGTAGTTCAATAGCACATCACTGTCCACACATGGATGCTTCTAGTGTAATGTTCCTTAAGAAAAGATTTTATGCCATATAATCCCTAATCACTTAGAAATTCTCTGCTTTCCTGTTTCTATCCACTACAGGTAGGCTACAGTATGTTTCTTTTGAAATGTGACATGCATGTTAGAGAAAGTTGACTATACTGTTGAAGAGAAAGAATTAGCGTTTATTTTTTAAGCTCATTTTCATTTTAGAACATTTATATCACCTTATTAACTCATGGGCATTAGAAGTACGGTTCTGACTTTAACTTTCAATCAGATTATGTTATTTCAGCACCATTTTAACCCTAATACTACCCAGATTGATAAGCAAGAAGTGAGCTTGTCAAAGCAATTCCCCTCCTTCCCCCTCCCTCCCTGTCTCCCTCCCTTCCCCCTCCCTCCCTCTCCCCCCCGCCCTCTCATGCTAGGGATGAAACCTAGGACCTCATGCATACTAGGCGAGCATGCTTCAGCTGAGCTTCATCCTCAGTGCTTATGTGCTTAAAAAGTCTTTAAACTCTTGCTTCTTGGAAGAGCTATAGAAGAGGTGATATTATGAAAATATTTCCTGGCTGTCTGTGAAACCTGAGATGGTACGATGACTGCTTTCATGAACCCGTTTTTATTTCTGTGTATTTCCATGGTATTTTTCATTTTAGGTGATATATGATAACCTAAATAATTATGGGGTACAGTGTGACATTACAGTAGACATATACAATGTGATATGATCAGCTCACAGTAATTAGTACAAATAGCACCTCGGGTATTTATGTTTTTTGCATTAGGGAACATCCATAATCTTCACTTCTAGCGATTTTGAAATGCTCAGTTGCTGACAACTGCAGCCATCCGACTGTGCTCGGAGCAGAAGCTACTGTTCCTGCTGGGCGCATGCGCCCTCCTCCCCAGCCTGTCCTCCCTCGCCTCTTCCTGCCTGGAATAACCCCTCTTCTCTAGGTCTTTGCGTTGAGCAGTTTGATTTCTACTTGTAAGTGTGAGTACGGTATATGGTGCTGTTCTGTGCTTGGCTAGTTTCACTTTAGCATTTCACATTCTACGTCCTCCGTTTCCACTCATGTCTTTGCAAATGGAATTTCTTTTTTTTTTTTTTTTTTTTTTTTTTTTTTTTTTTTTTGAGACAGGGTCTCGCTTTGCAATTCAGGCTGGCCCTGAGCTCACTATGGAGCCCAGGCAAGCCTCGAACTCAGCAATCCTCCTGTCTCTGCCTCCTGAGTGCTGGGATGACAAGCATAAGCCACCACACCCGGCACTGTGGTATGTGGTACTGATTGCTGGTGGGCGTGAGTCACCACGCCCAGCATTGTATGTGGTTACAGGGATCGAACTCAGGACCTTGCGCTTGCGAGGCAGGCGCCGGAACCACTGAGCTAATCCTCTGGCCCAGTTTGAGCAAATCTTAAAAGAGCTGAAGGAGTGAACTTGTGAATCTTGGGGGTGGTCACTGCAGTTGGAGAACAGATTATCTACAGGGTCCGGGCTGGAATCCGCCAAGGGGAAGGTAGGAGGAAGTGAGTGCAGTGCGCTAAAGAGGAGTGTGTTGTAACATGTGGGTGGCCAGTGCAGGGCCTCTGCCTCTTACTGAAAGACCAGAAAGTTCCTGGAAGCTTTCACACAAAGCAGCGTCAGGCCACACCATGGCGCGCTTCTACAGACCAGCGCAAAACACTCCTGATGCTTTGGTGTTTCTCTTCCCAAACCTTTAGAGATTTCAGGAGTTATCTTCGAAATTTTAAACCAAGATCAGGAAGACGGCATCCCTCTCCTTTTTGGAGCCTTTTTTCCAGAATCATTTATAGACTAAACTTAAAACAGAAGGTGATTTAGTGGATTCCTCATTGCTTCATGAGTTAGGATGAGGCCAGCAGACTGACACAGGCCAGTGAGTTCAGTGAGAACGTGCGCTGTGGTCAGATTCTGCCTGTCTGGATCCTGCAGAAGGTTCCTGAACCACCCACCACTCAGACAGTTAAAGAGGAAACGTGCAGGTGTAAATATCTCTTCGAGTGTGATTGAGTGAATACCTCATTTGGAAAAAAAACATATAATGCTCTCATTTTTTTCATTTCATTTAATTAAAATACCAGATGAACAGGAGGGTATCAAGATTCCACCCTATAATATGATTTGAACTGATCGAGCATCTGGTGTTGATCGAGTACACTTTGAAGCAAGAAGAGTTTTCAGACTGTACATTCAACTCAGGCTCATGTTTTGACTTTTAAAATATATATAAATAATATGCTTACTAATTTTTCTTTAGATTTTTAAATAAAAATGCCTGCTGTGAAAGTAGTATAGACTGAAGCATCAAAGCTTGGTTCTACCTTTTCTCATGTATTTATATTTATATGTTTTATCTGAAAGCTTTCCAGTGTGAAAGATATTTGAATACACACCACATAAACACACAATACTACATAAGAATGAATCGATATTCTAAATTAGAGTAGAAATTACTATATTGCTGATCTCCTTAGATATTTTTCAGTTGTTTCATGGATTGAATTTTTAAAATCCTATACTTTTCCAATGAGGGATACATTAGGAAACACATTTTAGGGGCTAGACACAGTTTGAGAGTTTCATCCAGGTATCTTCCTCTCTAGTTCCTAGGAAGGCTCAATGGAATATGAAAAATTCCACCTGTAATGATACATTTTTTGGGGGGGGAGCTACCTATTCTACAACTTTTACTCTTATTAAACTCCATCATATGGTTTTTAAATATTAGCTATGCAACTCAGCTAGGAGTATATGATCTTTGACTGCTGATAACTTATGAAATTCAGACTACTCATTCAAATTTTCTGTTCTTTCACTCTTTTCCTGAAATATATCCTCCGGGGATCCTTAGAAGTCTTAATGGCATAATGATGCATTTACTTCCCTGCTTTTCTCCATACACCATCCCCTTCTTACTGGATTCTTCGGGGATTTGTTCAATGTTGCATAGCAGTTTACACCACGAAGAAAGAAAGACTTCAGCTGCCAGGCAAGACTTTAGGTGAAAAGAACTTTGAGCAAAATGGCAGTGTATAATTTGAGTTATAAACACCGTGGATCCATCATAGCTTAAAGGCATTCATCATAACTAAATTGTAGTCCAAACGACGTGGTAGGTGATTAGGTATCAATAGGTAACAGTTAGGGGTTTTCCACACACCCTTTAATGTGGCTGGAGGGGAGCCGCATGGCAGACAGGTTCAGACTCATAAATTACACCCTCTTTCTTGACCTTGTAGTCCAGACCCCAGACTATTAGTTAAATAGTACCCACTTATTTAACTAGCAGAAAGCTCTGTTCTATGAAGGTTTTTTTTTTTCCAGGAAGGGAAAATGGTAATCAATACAAATGCTACAAATAGCTTTATATTTGACATACACGCACACGTGCGCACACAGTTTCCTGGAGGTGGCCTTCGGAGAACTGTAGCTTCATTGTACAGCAGCAGCCTCTGGATATTCAGTAGCTGATGGCCAGCAAAGGCTCCGTTGCCTGGCTAGTGCTACCACAGAGCTGCCATTCAGCCCTTTTCCTGTTTTCTTGGGTTATCTGAGGTGCCAGGCGCATCCACTTGAGCCACGTGCTCATGTCCACGCCGATCCCACAGCACAGCCGCTCTCCCCGCCGGCTCCACGTGGTTTTCAGCATAGCCACAACGCAAGACCTGTGGAAACTATCTAAAGGGATCCAGAGGTAGTCTAAGAAAGGGAAAATGGAGGGAATGTGGAAAAGGGGAAATTGCATGTGAAATTATAGTACAACTTTTCATGAACTCTGCGGAGACATTTTATACAAGTCAGTCTCGTTAAGTGTCAAGAGTTAAGAAATACCTTTTTGAAACTATCTTTTTATGTACATTATTTTTGATGCCATCTTGACTGATTCCTATTTTCTAGGAAGTTTGTATTACTGTATCCCCAGAAGAGCTCAAATATAAACCTTTCGATATCTGTCAGCATGTCACCTATAAAACTGTATCCTGTGCCTGGTGTGGTGGCTCATGTCTGTAATCCCAGCACTTGGGAGGCAGAGACAGGAGGATTGCTGAGTTCGAGGCTTGCCTGGGCTACATAGTGAGTTCAGGGCCAGCCTGAACTACAAAGCAAGACCCTGTCTGAAAAAAAAAAAAAACAAAAAAAAAAAACACACAACTGTATCCTGAGAACTCATAGGTAAATCTCGCAAAGCAAATTTACACATGTGAAGTTCACTATGTAGCCCATGCAAGCCTGGAACTCAGTGATCCTCCTGCCTCTGCCTCCCCAGTGAGGGCTGGGATGACAGGCGTGAGCCACCACATCTGGCATTTTGGATGCTACTACATTTTACCCTTGAGATTCTTTCATTATGTATTTGTTGGAAATATGATAGTCTCTTGATATTTTTGCTAGGTTGAAAGAAGTCACCTTTTCACTCTAAGTTCAATAATATACTTTTGAACTATTCTTAGGAGACGATTACCATTTATAAGGATGTCTAAAGGTAATTTACTTGACTAAAGTTACTTAAATGCCAATACAGTCCCCAACTTCTGAATTGATTTATAACTTTTTGACTTCAGGAAGTGGATACATTTTCAGCAGAAACAATACTTCAAATTTTGAGCTTTTTTTTCCCCCCCCCCCCTAACAGTACGGTACACTCTGGCGATGCTGGGCAGCATGGCCCAAAACTCAGTTAGTCCTGCACTGAGGAAAATAAACATCAGGCACATGCCAGCATGCTGTGGCTGAGCTGCGATCTTTGGTTGATGCATGGTTTTCAAGAGAATAGATTTAATACAGGACACATAATGTACAGGGGGATTTTATAGTATTCCCCCAAAAACTCATGCAAAAGAGGTGAAGAGATCTGTCCGTATCAAGGGGCCTCACTAGGAGAACCAGCGGCGGAAGCTAGAATCTGCGCCGATGGGGTGGAGAACCCGTGCCCGAAGAGCCAGGGATCTGCACGGGCTAGGAAGCGGCCTCAAGGCAAAGGCCAGCGCTCCCTCACGGGAAGACCGGAGCTCCCTGGAAGCAAGAGCAGCCATCCCGGGCCACAGTGAGGCCTGGAGCTCCTCCTCGAAGCAGAACGCCGAGCTTCTGTCGGGAACAGCGCCTGCGGCGGCTGCCCCAGGGAGACCAGCAGTATCCAGCCTCCCCCTCTAATCCTCCTTCTGTGTCATTCTGGCAATAATCCTTAGGCGGCCCTTCCACGCCCAGAATCATGCTGACTCAGTTCAGCTGGGAATTCCCAGTGGACCATGAGTTAATCCACCCCAGGTATATGAAATACATTTTCAACCGATGAAATTTTCCATTTAGGATGGTATCAGTCGTACTTGAGCCCATTGTAACTCCACAAACATCTGTACTGTGAAAGGTGGTCTTTTCCTAGACCTAAAGAAATCAGCCCTAAGGTAATCAGCTTTATTATACTCTTGAAAGAAAAATGAGCCAGAGAGAGTGAGTGAGATGGAAAGTGGAGTGAGGTTTTTCTGGGAACTTGGGTGTTGGGAGAAACTGTGGGGAACGGGCACTTGCCCTGGGTGGCCAGTTATGGAGCTTGCTGTTAGGTTGCCCTTTGGCCCATGTGGGAAACGAAGCCATTTTGGATGTGGCACAGTGTAGGGCCCCTTTTCTAGGGTGGTGACTCAAACTATGACTGAATGAACCTAGGCGTATCTCGCATCCTTATTTTTATGAAAAAGACTAACTACAAAATTATTTGTATTATTACATGGCTTTTAAACTTTGCTGTTGTAGGGAACATGAGCCACTTTCGGTAAGAGTTAACGTGTTTCTGTTTTTTAACATTTCATAAATGAGCACAAACGAAAGGCTGTTATCGTGTTTGTTACAGAGAGTGCTAACCTAGGAAAGATTCAGTCTCTAAGCCTACCGGGAGGAAACTGAAGAATCACACTAGTATGTCATAATAGTAACACTAGTGGTTTTCCATCACATCTTATTGAAGCCACTTCTAGGACATCAGCTGCAAGACCATGACACACATATGTGTAACTGCTAAACAACAAATTGTGAAAGATATTTTGATATCCGTTTAAAATTCTCACATCCAGAGAATTTGTTCAGAGAAATTAGGACCATACGGAGAATTAAATTTATAAGTGAAGTTACATCAATATATATTTATATAAATAATGGTAGTTAAATATATATATATGTGTGTGTGTGTGTATTCATCTTTATATTCACTGAAATAATCCTTCTAGAGGAACAGACCAATGAAAGCAAAACTGAATAATGCCTTTCTTGTGCTATATAAGTAGTATATTAAAATTGAAGTTTATCCTCCTGAAAGGGCTGAAGTGTTTTTTTCTGTAGTTTCAAAGGAATGCTTATTAATTCATTTGCACTTAATATTTCAGTATAGTCTTATACAGAAAGAATATACATCTTTGTAGGTTTATCTTTTACAGACAAAGACCTATAGTTACCCGAGCTTAGGAAGGTTGATGTAGAATGCTAGTGCCTACGTCACACTGTGGAGGAATTCGCCCTGTGTCTTGTGGACGCCAGGTTGCTAAGTGCAAGATCCTAAGAGCACTTGCTCCAGGTTAGCTGTGAGGGTCCAACCCGGTTTACTTTGCTGCTGGCCGGGTTGTAGTTTCACATATGGACGTTCATTAAGTTCGGAACCTTGTCCTCTCTAGCTTAGCGGTTGGAGGCATGCCTTACACAGTCTGCATCAAGCAGCGGCAAACTTCTGCAGGAAGCCAGGCATCTTTCAGAATCCCTCATCTATACCCCATCCTTACATTAAGGAATAATTCATGGATTCCTCGAATGCAGAATGGTTTTAAGGTTTATACGTGCAATTTTTTTTAACTTTAGTTCAGTGAAAAATCATACACTTAAATATTACTGTTTAGGGCTGGGTTCCACAAAATGTATCATAACTATCCCTTATGAGCAAAGAAAGAGATTTGCAAAGGTTGGTTCCTTTATAAGCTACTCCTGACTCGTGTGAAGATTTTAGACCCTGCCCCAAGGCCTCAAGAACCCCACAGAGCACGTAGAACAGAATAGGCACTTAGGAAGTCCCAGTTGAATAAGTGGCTTGTACCGCAACTGCCAATTTTTTACTTTAAAACTTGAAGTCACTTGTGATTCACATATATTTTATCATGAATTCTTGCAGCGATGAAAAAAGTCTACAAATGTACATCTACTTATTTTCACATGAGGGGAATTTACAGTTAGAAGATTACTGTAATTTCAAGGAAAGTTCTAAAATCTCTAAATGAAATTCTCACATGAGGAAAGTTTCAGGTTTCTCCCATATTTTTCTAGTTTTGTCTTTGGGATTTTTTTTATCTTAATGAGATACAAATTTCATAAACCTTAATTAATGTGTCCGTGGTTTTCTTTGTAACAAGTCCCCTTCATCTTTGGATTACTTACTAATAGAAGCCAGGAGTAGCGGCTGAATTCCCTGAAGTCCCAGCCCTCTGGGAGGCTAAGGCATGAGGAACACAAGTTCTAGCTCAGCCTGGGCAAATTACTGACTTGGTGAGGCCTTGTCTCAAATAAGAAATAAAAAGCAGCTTGGGATGTGGCCCAGTGCAAACATCTCAGATTCAATCTCCAGTTATTGAAAAAAATTACTGCTAGAGAAAAAAAAAGATATGAGCCATCTTCGTTTGGCTACTCTGCTGTTTTGGTTTATCTTGGGCAGTAAAACTTCTTCAGGGAGAAAGATAATGTTTCTCACCCAAGATGCCTCTCAGTAGAGATTCATCGACGATGTAGGTTCTCGTGCAGGAATCCTTGGCAACCTGAGCAACTACTCTGCCTTGCGATGTTTCCTCCAGTATTTTCCCCGTTAGTTACGTGCAGTTCAGTGCACCAAATGTGTTGGAGCATCACTCCCTTCCTTCTCTAGTCATTTATCTTTTTGTACATAAAAATTTTATATGTAAAATATATATCAATATATTATTAAGGTTTTCTGATCAGGAGTTCATTCAAAAAAGGCCTAATTTAATGATTTTATACTCTGTGCTCTACTAACCTTTGCTAAAGCTCCTCTTTGGAAAGAGATGAGTATTTGTCATAGGTAAAACATTTTTATTTTGCTGTTGGCCAAAATTTGATAGTTTCAATGTTTCGGTTTATATATCCTGTTTACAACAGCCACCATTAAGAAGTTAATGAGTCTCACAAACTCAGACTAAGTGGTAGCCAAATTCCACAAGATCTGATCATCTTGGGGATATTTTATTGATTGAATATCTTATGGGCCCAAATTTTAGTCAATGATGTATACTCATAAGAATTCTGGCTCCATTAAGAAACTTTCAGCAGTTTGCATAGTGCATAAAAGTCTGCAATTCCTCTAGATAACTGCCAGTGTCTATAAACCACTACAGACGAAATACTGTGAAAGACAGTGTTGTTTTTTGTAACAAAAACAAAGAGAAGTTCAAGCAAGCTAGGGTAGTACTGTGGAATGGTATCTGAGAGTAGAATGGAAGACATGATGGTTTACTCTCATAGCGGGGCCTGGACGGTGTTTTGGATGGTGTAGCAGCGGTGACTTGCACAGCCATACAATAGCCGCTTGGTCATAAGAACCACCTCTCTGTCATTAGTAAGACTTGCTTACTGGTAGGTGGATTGAAAAATAGACATTTGGGTATGTTAACTTATGACTAAAGACAGAGCTAGGTAGAAGGTGTATCTGAATGTCCTAAGTAGAAGGATTCAGGATTAATATACACAGAAGTGATAATGGATGGAATTCTGATCAGTAGCAGGAAATGTGTGCATTCTAAAGAGAAGAGCGTTCATAGAACTTTCCTCTGTATTTGTGTTGATACATGTATTTGAGTGGGGAATAAGGAGATACAGGGCAGGCCCTGTAGGGAAGGTCAGAAAAGTTATTACAAGAGAATTACAGGAATTAGGAGGGTAATGTCATAAACTAGTGGTTGGGTAGATATTGAATATATGATACTGGTTCCTGATAGAATTTTTCCTTTTCTACAAGAGTGCCTTTCATAAATCCTTTCGCATATTTAATACATGCCAGTGTGTATTTTGCAAAATCATGATGCCTAAAATGTGATTATGAGATAATAAAATTTACAAAAATACAGAAAAGTTATTTAAATGAAATTGATGTCTTCTGGCAATTAAATTAGAAGGCTCAAAATGAGAAAATTAAAGCAAATGTTCTCTATATGTTTTTCACGTGTTTATTCTTGCTTTATAATTGTTACTGTGGTGATTATCTTATTGAGCCCAAATTGTTAGTTCATTCTACATGGACATATTTGCTGTATTTGATACAACTTGTGCCTATAGTTAGTTTTTATCAGTTTTCCATACAGTCAGTTCTCTTAAGAATACCTATAGAAGTTCCTGTGATAGATACTGTACAGTTCATTCTTTGATAAATTTGAGAATTATCAATTTTCAGTGTTTCATTTTACAGGGACTGTTTCTATGGATATAGTTATTTTTCTCCACACATTTATTTGATAAAATCTAGATGAAGATTTGATTCTGTGAGCCGCATTCAAAGAGCAATAGCAGTGATTTCTGTTCCATTAGCTTTTTCTTTTATTTTCCTGTAGACCTTGAAATTCAAGTTGGCATATTTGTAACTATGATTTTCTTCCCTAGTTTTTTTGAAAGTTTGTTTACTCGACAGATAAATTTTATGCTAACTTTGTTTTTAATAACACAATAGGAAATTAATCTTTAGAGCTCTATGTTAACATTGAGTTCTATAAAGGTTGTAACATGATAATTTAATGATGACTGTTTTCTTAGTTTAGAACTCAGTTTTTAAAACAGATGAGAGCAGAAAACTAAACCTTTTCTCTCTATGGAGGATACATACAAACAACATGTCTGAAACCAGAGAGTATGAAACCCGAAGTCTATTTTTCTATATGCACATAATTTAAGAGTGAGTCACAGCAAAAGTTAACAGCAGTTACTACTAATAAAATATGGTAACTAACATTTATGATAGCAAAAGTTAAGAAAATGTGGTCTCTGCCTCTTGAAAGAGCCAAGACAAACATTTTCTAACTGGTATTTGTTGTAGTATTTGAAATCATACAAAGCAGGATTGGATCAGAGTAACCACTATACCAAAAAAAAAAAAAAAAAAAGTAAAACTTGTCTGTGTCAGTTTTAATTTTGAAACAGCTAGAAAAATCTATTTTTGCAGTTAATACTTGCAGAGGATTTAAATTTACGATTCTTTCACCTCCACTAAATAGACAAACAATAGGGAAAGCTAGAACATTAAATGTGTACTAGGTTTAAAAGCTTTCCCAGTAACAGCAGTCTACTTATAATGACTCATTCACATATTTTGGCCTTCTTATAATCAATGGCATGAAGCTGAGAAATAGTTTAAGTCTGCCTCTCGCCAATTTTTAACCCATGAATCTTTACCCCTATAGTATATAGAAGATGCAGTTAAAAGCAGTGTGTTCTTCCTTCTCCATAAGCTAATGGTATTCAGAATAAAACATCACAAGGAATGGTTCACCCTCTTTTTCATATCACGCTTACTAGAATGTATTTCCATCTGATCACTTAAAAGGTCAATATTTCAATATTAGTAAGAATAAGAAAAAAAAAAAACATGTGTTCGCTGAATCATGTTGGAAACACGTTTTACTACAATTCGAATTAAAATACGTGTAGAGCACACAGCGAAAGACCTTTTAAAGTGTTCCCGTCAGGGGAGAGGTTTCCAAGGGAAACCTCAGATTTAAAGTAAGAAAACAGGAGATTGTCACTTGCATTATGGCTTAGCCATTTGTTCTATTTGTTTCATTCTTTTTTTCTCCCTCTCTTTCCTCTTCTGTATCCTTGATGGTATGTCTTCAAGCTCGATTTCCTGGACAAATTGCTGGCATCAGTCATTGACATCTGTGACTGCTGTTTAAGGTTTTAGAGACACTTTTACGTAAATGTGGTAATTCTGCCATCTGGAGATGTATTGATCAACCAGGCCGATAGGTTTCAAACGTTCTCTAGAACTCAATATATTTATTTTTATCATGTGTGGGGCCCTTCCGCTATAATGAACACAGATAGTACCATTTACAGATAGTACTATCTATATATTTTTTCTCTAAATCCAGTAATTTTCTTCCTTTCCATGCAGTAGTGTCTGGCACACAGTATAGGCTCAATTAATATTTATTAAATCATTAATCTGGAACTAGCTTAGGGAAGAACGTTTGCTTTGCTTTTTTGGAGTCTAGATTCAAACCTCATAGTCACAAAATAAATAATATAAAAGTTTAAAAGTGTATCAGATTATTGCTTGGTAAGATGAAATTATTTATTAATTCTACTCAGCGATATATAATCTCTACTTTGCACGCTCTTGTCAAATTATACAAAATCTGAATTTTCTACTCTTCCATTCTTAATCAGAACTGAAGTTGCAAAGTAGAATATTTATATCAGTTCACTCCAAGTCCATAAGCATACCCAGAGGTTTTTCAGTTTTATCCCTGGCTAAAGCAGAACTTCATTAGGCTCCATTCTTAGTCTGCTCTACAATTGCTTTTATGAAACAATGTGTTAGCATTATATCATTAGCCTGCATTGAAGAATTTAGAAAGAAATATTCATAAAGATTGCTGCTACAAGGCTATAGTTCACTAAATCACTTTCAGTGTTCCATTAATGAGGACCCGGGGGAAAATTTTTCACTCACATGTGTGTATCACAAAAGCCTTTTCTACCTAAGCAACTGATTTGTTTTTATTTGATAGACATGATACAACTGGAAGCTGCTTTTCTTAGAATTCTGGACGGTCCGTAGCTCTGCTGTTTCTAGACTAAATGTACACATGCAACTCTGTGATTTGGGACCACTCGATTTATTTTTCATTTTTTTTCTCTATTTCTCATTTGTTGTTTTTTTTTTTTGTTTAGTTCATTTCACGTCATTCTGTAACCTCAATTCTTCTTTTCGCTAATGAAAAGACTGTAATACTGAGAAGGACCCTTCTAAAATAATTTCTCATCTATTTCAGTTATCACTTAATCTTATTTTTTTGGCATGCTTAGTCTACATCTATAGGAATTTCAACATTAAATAGATGAGCAATTATCCTACATGCTGAGTTAATATAAAACAATTTTTCCTTCATTTTGACTGTTAGTTCTGCCGCTGCCTCTCATTTCCAAAGAAGTATGCTTTCTCATTTTCATACACACTGCCCCTGCTAATGGTGATCTATAATAGGCATGATCTCAAATCTTCAGCTCAAACTTTATGAATTTGTACATCTCTCATTTTACAAGTTACATCGTGTTTCTAGATTTTGCAATACATCTGTTCTAAGTTGAAGCACTTTTCACTGATCCAAAGACAGCAGGCACTATGGTTTATTTTTCAAGTACTGTATCACACAATGCTGCATTTTCTAAATAATGATTTTAAATTCCCACGTTAGCGATCAGCGTTCTCCTAGGGACTACAATTATGATTATAATTAAATTGCTATAGATACTTGCAGTTGACTGTTTATCGTAAGGTGCAAACCTTGAATCGGAGCAAATGTATAATTATATTTTACCAATGGTAAGGAAAGGAGGGGGTCTTAACTGTTCTTAAGTGTCCTATAAAATATTTAGGGCTGCCAGGAGGTACAAATTCTAGTCCAAACCCTTCTGACTTACCATAAAATCTCAATATTATATATTTTTATGATTTCTGATTACCCATTCCCATCATGTTGGAAACTACCATAATACCTTAACGTTTTTTAGGGTGAGTAAACACATTTTTTAGGATAAGTTAGGTTTTTGGATATCATTGCTTTCTATTCAAACCTTTTTTTTTTTAATTTTTGACACACAGTCTTGCTTTGTAGTTCAGACTGGCCCTGAACGCACTATGTAGTGCAGGCTGGCCTGGAATTTGAAGCAGTCCTCCTGCCTCTGCCACCCAAGTGCTCAGATTACAGGTGTGAGCCACCACGCCCAGCTCTCTTCCAACCTTATTGATAATCATATGCTTTGTTCTCTTAAGGAGTCAACACATTTTAATCCCAATAGTTTTTAAAAGTACACTAGTCTTCACAAATTATAATTTGTGAAGCCCTATTGCATTCTGGGAAATTCTGAAGGGATATTAAATGCTCCACCACAAAAGTGATAACTAAGGTGATGTATATGTTAATTTTCTGAGATTCATCATTTCACAATGTGCTATGCTTATGATGTTGTTCACAGTGAACACATACAATTTATTCTGTCAATTATAAAATAAATACGTTCTTAAAGGCAAAAAAAGTACACTATACTTTGGCACCCTTGATAGTTTTAAGAAGTTAAATTTACTACAAATTAAAATGATATGATGGGAAATTGTTGAAACCACTTAGTTCAACTGATTGGTAAAGTTTCATTTATTAACCCCATGAAGTTACTGAGCATCTACTTTATCAAGTATGGTTCTAGCTTTTAGGAATACAACGAGGGTAAGATAATTAGATTTACTGTGCTGTTGAGTTAGAAAACAGAGTCTACAAGTCATACACATTCAAACACATGTTTTAATGAGGCAAAGCTAACACTTAACAGGTACACATTAGACAAATTAAAATTCATCATCATTACTGGTAAGAGCCAATCACCCCAGGCACTGAGTACACTGAGTAGCCTTCTGCTACTCTGACTGTCTCAGCCTGCTCCTCCACTTTCTAAAATCAAACACTTAATGTCTGCCACAGCACACAGTTCCCATGTTTACGTGCTATGTCTTGGCTCTGCAGTGTACCGTTAAAACGTGCTACCTTTCTTTTGCATTGCTGTTATTTAAATATATTTTGATCATAATCTTAGGGTACAGATACCTAAATTCAATTATATTGATAGCTTATAAATTAAACAGAGATATCCAGTCAAACGAGGACACTGGC
This sequence comes from Thryonomys swinderianus, assembly GCA_004025085.1. NCBI lineage: Eukaryota > Metazoa > Chordata > Mammalia > Rodentia > Thryonomyidae > Thryonomys > Thryonomys swinderianus. The sequence goes on along the minus strand of PVIC010022239.1, from coordinate 9,291 downwards.
AACCCTCAAAATCAGTTCATCTTTCTGTCTGTGTAAAGTATGTCTTAAGTCAAGAAGTAAGCACTTCCCAGGGTAATAAACTTCACATCTAATAGTTTCAATTTCTAAAAACTTGGTCTTTTGGAGTTAGAATTAAAGTAATACTTTCAGATTCTCATTTGAATGTTTGTCTTAAGCTTGAAATATTGGCAAATTTGGACTTACAATTAGTGAATTTAAAATGATATTTTCATAAATAATCACAAAGAATTGATAATAGCAAAATTTGAGATAAAAGTTTTATGATATTTCTGAAAGTAGCTTTCCAGACTGGAGACCAATTTAGGAATTTAGAATTTCAGATTTCTTCTTACTCTTTACATTCCAAATCCTTACGTACTTCTACGGTCCCATTTATATTTTTAAGTTTCTTTTTAACTTTTGTATATCCTAAGTGCTTGTATTGTCAGTTTTATTGTACCAAAATAAACCCAGAGACAGTTAATTTTAAATGAATATTTAGTTTTAAAACTTACAGTTTGGAAGTGTCTAGAAATTATATGATGCTGGTACATTCTTCGCTCCTCCCACTACTAGCACCCCATGCCAAGAGAAATTCTGTGATTTGCATAAATCTAAAAACTGGCACAATCTCCACGGGAGAAAATAGTTTCTAGGACTTTTTTCTCTGCCTTACAGTATGGATATGGGTATGGGTATGCAGTGGGTAGTATACAGATTTATGTGGGTAATGTAGTGAGGCTCATGCTGCCATCAAAGTGAACTCCTCATTTCACTACTAACATCAAAATAGCATAACTAATTTAAAGAAAGGTAAAAAATATGTAACTATAAATTATTTTTATGTTACTTTTTTATTTTTAAGCTTCACGTCTAATCTTTGGGTT
>PVIC010022238.1:0-27828 GCA_004025085.1 Thryonomys swinderianus | reverse complement strand
TGTAATCCTAGCACTTGGGAGGCAGAGACGGGATTATTGCTGAGTTCGCGGCGGCTTGCCTGGGCACCATAGTGAGCTCAGGGCCAGCCTGAACGACAAAGCGAGACCCTGTCTCCAAAAAAGCAAAAAAAAAAAAAAAAAAAAAAAATGTATACCTGGTTGGTTGGTTTTTGAAGGAAAATCATTTTTTTTTTTTTTTTTTGAGACAGGGTCTCGCTTTGTAGTTTAGGCTGGCCCTCAGCTCACTATGTAGCTCAGGCAAGCCTTGAACCCAGCAATCCTCCTGCCTCTGCCTCCCAAGGGCTAGGATTACGGGCGAGAGCCTGGCATTGTACTATGTGGTACTCATTGCTGGTGGGTGTGAGTCACCATGCCTGGTACTGTTGTATGTGGTTACAGGGATCGAGCCAGGGACCTTGTACTTGCTAGGCAGGTGCTGGAACCACTGAGCTAAATCTCTGGCCCTTAAAGAAAAATCTTTAGGTTTTATTTTGGTAAAGAATCTGAGATTGAGAAGGTTTTCTTACTCAGAGAGAAGTGCTATGCCATTGACCATGAACCAACCTTCTTGTCTCCCTTCCTCTCTCCTTTTTCCCCTCCTTCTCTTTCTTCCTTCCTTCCAGTGGGTGAGACTAATGTCATGGCTGTGTTTTTTTGGCATTTGGTTTTCCAAATGCATTTATGGTTGGATATTCCCACCTGATTATTCTTTTTTTTTTTTTTTTTGAGACCAGGTCTCAGCCAGGTAGTTCAGGCTGGCTCTGAGCTCACTATGTGTAACCCAGACAAGCCTCAAACTCAGCAATCCTCCTGCCTCTGCCTCCTGAGTGCTGGGATTACAGGCATGAGCCACCATGCCTGGCACTGTGGTATGTGGTATTGATTGCTGGTGGGCATGAGTCTCCACGCCCAGCATTGTATGTGGTTACTGGGCATTGAACTCAGGACCTTGAACTTGCGAGGCAGGTGCCGGAACCACTGAGCTAACCCTCCGGTCCCCAACCTGATTATTCTTAAGAGCCAAATTATGCTGACCAGGCTGAGTCTATAGATGTGAAGCAAACAAAATCAAGCAGTCTGGTAGGTTGAACCCAGAGCTTTTGACTTTATTAGCATCTTGTTCCAATCAGCTGAATCAAAGAATAAAAGAAATACCTTGCTTGAGCATGGTCTTTGTGATTTTAAAGTTAAAAGAGAATCTGGTATTCATCACAAAATATCTGGAATATAATAAACTAAAATAATGGGCGAAGATTTACTCTGCTTAAAATACTTATTGCTTCTATTTCCACAACATTAGAAAGATTTCTTTTTTCTGATATTCATAGGGTAAGTTTTTCAGTACTGGAGATTGAACTCAGGGCCTCATACATACTATGCAGAGCTTTATCACTGGGCTATATCCCCAGACCTGTTAAAATTTTGAGAAATAGTCTTACAGAGTTGCCTGACTGACCTTGAACTTATGATCCTCTTGCCTCAACCTCCTGAGTAGCTGAACTATTGTGACCAGCCATGATAATTTTTTAAATAAGAAAAGGTTAGCTTTTAAGTTGTAGAGAACTAGAAGTTAGATCATTCAATAAATTATGAATTAAGAAAAAATTTCAACAGGGAAAACTAGACATTGAGCTACTTTAACTAGATATACCAGAACAGCAATAAAAAAGTGAAAAAGATGGATGAAATTTTACCTTACAATACAATTATATTTGCTTAGGGGTTCTTGCCTGTGAAAGGAAAGATAGGATGTAGTGCACTTCCTTGGGTAATGTATTTAACTTTTATGTGCTCAGTTTCCTTATCTGGGTGATTAGAATAATAGAATTCATCTATTAGTATCCCTGTAAGGATTAACTATAAGGTCTGAGAATGGAGATTGAGAGACAATATAAAAAAATAGATACATACATGTTAAAGATGTGAGAATGCTAGGAATAACTAGTAGCTACATTGGCAAAGTATACTTTTCAACATTTTTATTAGTGGCTATTGATTTTACAAAATATTGGAATTCAATATGGTGTTCTTATATATACATACAGGATATTTTGATCTTATCCATCCCCCATCATCCTTTCTTACACTCCGTTCTCCTTATTCTTTTCCTCTTATCTAATAGCAGTCTCTTTTTACAGAATATTCCAAGTACTAGGGAAACGTTTATTTGTCCTTCTGAGTCTGGCTTATTCCACTTAACATAGTTCTCTCCAATTCTGTTGCTTAATGGGTGAACTTCAGTTCTATTTTCCCTCAAATAACAGTTTTATTCATTATGGCTAAATATACTGCATTGTGTTTATATATTCATTACATTTTCTTTATCCATTCATTTGTTGATAGGCACCTACACTGGTTCTGTATCTTGGCTATTTTTTTTTTTTTTTTGAGACCGGGTTTCACTTTGTAGTTCTGGCTGGCCCTGAGCTCACTACTCAGGCAAACCCTGAGCTCAGCAATCCTCCTATCTCTACCTCCTGAGTTCTGGGATTACAGGTGTGAGCCACCATGCCCAGCACTGTGGTATGTGGTACTGATTGCTGGTGGGCGTGAGTTACCACACCCAGCATTGTTGTATGTGGTTACCAGGATCGAACTCAGGACCTTGCCCTTGCAAGGCAGGAGCCGAACCACTAAGCTAAATCTCCGGCCCTATCTTGGCTAATTTTTTGAGACAAGGTCTCACTTTGTACTTCAGGCTGGCCCTGAACTCACAACAGTCCTCCTGCCTCTCCCTTCTGAGTGCTGGGATTATAGGTGTGAGCCACTACATCTGGCATTGTGGTTTGTGGTACCGGGGGATTGAACTGGGGAACCTTGCACCTGCCAGGCAGATGCCAGAACCACTGAGCTAAATACCCCAGCCCTATCTTAGCTATTTTTGAATTGTCCTGCAGTAAACATGGACATGTAGGTGTATCTGTGGTGAACCTATGGCCGGCATGCTGCAGCAGGCTATTTGTTCTTGTTGAAAGCTCTAAAAGGTCGACCTTTCCTGTCCTATAATATGCTGACTTTAATTTGGGTATATTCCAAGGAGTGGTGTAGTTGAATCAAATGGCCTTTCTATTTTTAGGTTTTTAAGGTATCTCCATAGTGATTTCTGTAGGGAGTACACTGATTTAATTTCTACCAATAGTGTAGAAGGTTCCCTTTTGTAAGGGTGCCTTTTTTTTTTTTTTGAGGGAAAGCTATTTACATTCACAGATGTTTATAGTCCTGATCCTTTGTAAAGTTCCAAGGCCACACATTAGTTAAATTTTTTTTTTCTTTTTTGAGACAGGGTCTCGTTTTGTAGTTCAGGCTGGCCCTGAGCTCACTGTGGAGCCCAGGCAAGCTGCCGCGAACTCAGCAATCCTCTTGTCTCTGCCTCCCGAGTGCTGGGATTACAGGCATGAGCCACCACACCTGGCATTGTGGTATGCGGCGTTGATTGTTGGTGGGCGTGTCTCCACACCCAGCATTGTATGTGGTTACCGGGATCGAACTCAGGACCTTGCGCTTGTGAGGCAGGCACCAGAACCACTGAGCTAACCCTCCGGCCCGCACATTAGTTAATTTTATCCTTTCTGTCAAGTCACCTCACATCTAGCTAGCAGGTAGGGATGGAGATTCATTGGTGGATAAAACGTTAAATTACAGATTTTAATGAATTATCTGTTTTCAAATATTTACCTTGCTTCCATTAGTGTATTCTAGTTCTAAATACTTAGTAGTTATAAAGTACCACTTTGTGTTTGAGACCTCTTTTTATCCTTACCATTTGCTTTTTTTTTTTGAATAGTTATAAAAATGAATTAGGAAAGGAGGCTAATCAGATTGGTCAACTCAGCTTCCTAAAATATACTTTCGATGATTCTTTTATAGGACTGAACTACAGCTGTAAAACCAGTGAATTAATTTCTAATGATGTGTATTGTGCTGCATAGAATGATGGGGGAAACTGGAGAAAATAATGAAGTAAAGTAAAAGTATATTTCCCAGGTAAGTAATGTGATTCTGAATTTCAATAACTTATCCTACACCATTTACCATTACTTTGTGATGCTTAAGTTGTGATAGCCATATTTATTTTGCTTTAAAATATGGTTTAGTTTCTCTTCTGTCAGTTCTTATTGCTGAGTTCTTTAATAAAATTATTTATTTTGGGGTTAAACTAAAAATCTGTGCTGAAGATATAGTTAGATGATTTCTTACATCACTTGATAAGAGTCTGCTACACCTGGGAAGAAAATGTTCAAAGTGGAAGGGGAATTGCAGGGGGAGGGAAAAGCAAAGGAGGAAAAGAAAAAATTTGAAGGTTAAAAAAAAATGGAAACAAAGTTTATGCACATAGGAGGTGGAGGGACTGGAAGGAAGGCAGGAGAATGGGAAAAGAATGAGAATCAAGAAATATAATGTACAGATACAAATTCTCAATGATGAATGTGAAAATAATACATACTGAAAATGCACCGATAAACTTTACTTAAAAAAAGAATCTGCAGTACCTTAGGTTGACCAATGGGTATTGTCAAAGCAGAGTTGTGAGTTGTGTCTCTGATGGGCAGGTTTAGGTCAAGTATCAGTTTTTAGTCTTGAGTGCAAAACTATGCTTAGAAAATGAATATGAATATGAATTATTCAAGCCGTATTCTCTAGTTGCAGTGTGTGTGACATTTTGGGATAGAAAACGTTTTAAATGCTAATTTAATATAGAAGTTAAAGCTGATTAGCGGGCAATGTAAATAAACTTCACTTGATGAGATAGATATCCCCTGGTAATACTTTGTATGTGTGTGTGTGGTACCAGGACTGACCCCAAGCCTTTTGTACTGACTTACATCCCCAGCCATTTTTATTTTTTTGTTTTCAGAGTCTCAACTATGTTTTACTGAGATCATACTTTCAATCCTCTAGCCTCAGGCTTTTGGAGTGCTGGGTTATAGATGTATAACACCACAACTGGGCTTAATGTTACATAAGTAAAGAAAATCTTCTGCATTATTCTAGTTTATAAAGTGAAGGAGCTTTCTCTGGAATCCTGAACAAAAGTTTCTAGACAGAAAGGCAGGAAATGAAGGCAGAGTCATTGATGGTTTAGGGAGCTGAAAGTTAGATGTCACAGCATCTTTAGCTCTATAGCAGCCTTACTCTTCCTAAGGCCCACATGAATTTTCTCTCAGTTATAATCTCTGGAACTTGTTGCCAGGCAGTGTTGGTTATAAGGGGTCTTTCCTGTACTAAAGTCATGGATTGTAGCAGGATAGTCATGGATTGTACTCTTGGATATAAGGTAACTTCCAGCTTGATGGTTCTTTGGGCACTAAAGTTAAATAAAACTCCTTGGCTTATGTTTCAACCCTCTGAACTAAAAATAGCATGAGATACACATCTTCTGTTGCTCATCCTTACACTGATTAGCCTAACTGTGTTTCAGTCAGTCCAAAAATGCTCCTGCTTCTGCCCATTGTACTTATTCCCTGTGCCTGCTTTACTTTCTATCAGTTATCGGGATTTGTCTACTTTACATGTAGTTGTTTGATTGGCTGCCTCCCTGTCCTGCCTTCACACTCACATACCTTTTTTTCCTGGATTCTCTAAGGATAAGAACTTTATCTACAGGATCTAAAAAAGTGCTGGCGAATAGATGCCCAGCAAGTATTTGTTGAATGAATGAATGCAGCTTGCTTCTGTTAGAAGTATCATGTAAATTTAGAGATGATGTGATTAGATTGAAAATAGCAGGAAGAACATTGTGGGAGAAGCATCTTAGATTACATATTAAAGTTTAATAAACAGGAGGGCTTAAAAACCATAGTCAAAAATAGATCTTTGCTAGTCACGAAGGTGTAGGCTTGTGATCCCAGCTACTCAGGAGGCTCAGGTAGGGGATTGTAAATTCAAGCCCACCCTTGGCAACTTAAGTGATACCCTGATTCAAATAGAATTAAAGGAAGAAAGGTATATAGGTAGCTCGGCACTTCCTGGGTTCAACCATCTAAAAAAAAGGAATGGGGGGGGGCCTTTGGTCTAGAATTTGATTTAGAACTACTTCAAGTTTATAATTGTCAGATCAGATATTTATGTGAAAAAACCAGACATGAAGTACTAAACAGAAAGTCTGGAAAAGCTTTTGATGGTGAAAGGTTTGTAGAGCGAGCAAAGAGATGGAATGATTCAAATGGGGAGTGACTTGAAAGAGGAACTCCATGGTTAAGACAGAGATTACCAGGAGCCCTGGCAGTGCCTGTTGTGTTAGGAATCTTGTAGGATGAGGACATTGTGTGTGACGACTACAGGTCGCAGTGGGGGTTCACTTTTACCTGTGCAGGACAATATTTTTATTTTTCTATATATCATGTTGTTTCTATTACATATTTAAGATTTTTAAAAATTAATTAAGATTTTTAAAAATTATATACCTTGGGCTGGGGTTGTAGCTGAGTAGTAGAGCACCTGTCAGAGGCCCTGGGTTTGATTGCCAGTACTGGGGGGAAGAAAGCACATGCTGTTTGAGTCAGAAATTGTATTTGTAGGAATTTATCTCACATATGGCTTCATGTTAGTGTGCAGCTAATCCTGTAGCTGTTCAGCCTCTATTAAATCCTCATCACTTGGATAAGGACTCAGTGGCACTTGGACAGAGACTCGTGTTCTCTCACTGCCCCCAGTCTGTTGTGGGCATGGGTCATGTGCTTCTGTGCTGACTTGTGTGTTAACTGCCTGCTCAATCTAAACTGCAATAGACTGGATGTATTTGCCCAGTACTAACTCTGTCTTCCCTCACAACAGCCCCTCCATTGGAGATATTCTGTTTACACTTTTTTTTTTTTCTGAGACAGGGTCTTGCTTTGTAGTTCAGGCTGGCCCTGAGCTCACTATGTAGCCCAGGCAAGCCTCGAACTCTGCAATCCTACTGTCTCTGCCTCCTGACTGCTGGAATTACAGGCATGAGCCACCACGCCCGGCACTGTGGTATGTGGTATTGATGGCTGGTGGGCATGAGTCACCATGCCCAGCATTGTATGTGGTTACTGGGATTGAACTCAGAGCCTTGCGCTTGTGAGGCAGGCGCTGGAACCACTGAGCTAAATCTCCGGCCCCAGCTTACACTTTAAAAAAAAATTTTTATTGGTACATTTTATTGGTACATTATATATACACATTACAATTACACTCCACATTGAGAATTTGTACCAGTATATGACACAACTTAATTCTCATTTTCCCCCCTCCCCTACCTATCCTACCTCCCCTACCTCTATGTATACAAGCATTGTTTCTTTTTTTAACCATCATTTTTTTCTACATTATTTACCCCCAAACCCCATTATCCTTTGAATATTTACTATTTCACAATATCAATTGTGCATTCTAGAACACATTTATAACTTCAGTTTCTCATACCAGAGTGCATTGAAATCACCTCAGAAACTTTATAAATTGTTAATGCCTAATTCCATCCCTAGAAAAAAAATTTTTAGGATTAAAACAAATTTATTTTGAGACAGGGTCTCTCTTTGTAGTTCAGGCTGGCCCTCAACTCACTATGTAGCCCAGGCTAGCCTTGAACTCAAAGCAATCCTCCTGCCTCTGCCCCTCGAGTTTTGGATTACAGGTGTGAACCACTACGCCTCGCATTGTGTTATTTGGTACCAGGGGATTGAACTCAGGACCTTGCACTTGCCTAGAAGACGCCAGAACCACTGAGTTAATTCTCTGGCCCATCATCCCTGGAAATTTTTTAAAAAATGATTTTATTGGTACATTTTATACATGTATAATGGTTACATTCAACATTGAGAATTTGTACCTGTACATGACACATCTTTTTTTTTTTTTAGACAGTCTCACTTTATAGTTCAGGCTGGCCCTGAGCTCATTATGTAGCCGAGGCAAGAAGCCTAGAACTCAGCAATCCTCCTGTCTCTGCCTCCCAAATGTAGAGATTACAGGCATGAACCACCAGGCCTGGCATTGTGGTATGTGGTGCTGATTGCTGGAGGGCATGAGTCACCATGGTTATTGGGGATCGAACCACGACCTGGTGCTTGCTAGATAGGTGCTGGAATCACTGAACTAAATCTCTGGCCCTACAGGACACATCTTGATTCTCATTTATTCCCATTCTCCTCTCTGCCCCTCTATACATAAACTTTGTTTCCTTTTTTTAACCATCAATTTTTTTTCTTTCCCTTCTTTATTAGCACCTATCCACCTTTTCCCTTTGAACATTTTCTTCCTATTTCACAATACTTGTCATACATTTTAGAACTCATTTTATGGGGTGAGATTTGAATATAAATTTTTTTTTTTTTTTGAGACAGGGTCTCGCTTTGTAGTTCAGGCTGGCCCTGAGCTCACTATGTAGCCCGGGTAAGCCTCGAACTCAGCAATCTTCCTGCCTCTGCCTCCCGAGTGCTGGGATTACAGGCGTGAGCCACCATGCCCGGCACTGTGGTATGTGGTATTGATTGTTGGTGGGCGTGAGTCTCCATGCCCAGCATTGTATGTGGTTTCCGGGGATCAAACTCAGGACTTTGCGCTTGCGAGGCAGGCGCTGGAACCACTGAGCTAATCCTCTGGCCCAATATAAATGTTTTTAATAGCTTTCCCAGGTGACTTTCATATGTGTTCATGTTTGGGGTCCAGGAATACTATTTATTTTTCTATATTGGTGGTAACTCTAGTCAGTTTAAACTCACTATAATCATTTAAAGGACTTCTTTGGGGTTTGTAAGTCTATAGTGGTATTGTATAAAAAAAATCTTATCTGTGCCTTTACTGAATATGCATTACTCATTTATTTTTCCATTTTAAATAAAATTGACATTTTATATATATACATATATATATTTAAGATGTTCAACATCATGTTTTGAGATACTATGTATTGTGAAATGTTACTACAATGATGCTAACATAACCACCTCTTTCCATACTTACAGTAATTCTTCATTTCCTCCACTCAGAAATATTTTATAAGTCCAAAAATATTCAAACAAAAAGAAAAATGTGCTCAGCATCTCAGTCCCTGAGACAGATTAAGACAGTTGCGTCAATACCATTCTGGACAATCTCTTGATAATCTCTATATATTAATGCATTTTTGGAAATAAAAAGTTTGGTAATGCTATATCTACTGTTTTGTAGCATACTGTTTGACTTACAGAGAGTACTGACACCTTTTCACCTCCATAAATTCATGGCAGCGTCATGCTTTCATAAGTGTTTTTTCCATCTTGGTGTTACCCTTCTTTGCATCCCTTTCTCCCCACCATCTTATTTTACCTTGTTTAATAAGAGCCTCTCCTCGGGCTGGAGGATTAGCTCAGTGGTTCTGGCGCCTGCCTCACAAGCGCAAGGTCTTGAGTTCGATCCCCGGTAACCACATATAATGCTGGGCGTGGAGACTCACGCCCACCAACAATCAATACCGCATACCACAATGCCGGACGTGGCGGCTTGCCTGGGCACCATAGTGAGCTCAGGGCCAGCCTGAACTACAAAAGTGAGAACATGTCTCAAAAAGAAAAAAAAAATAGTCTCTCCTCTACTTTCTTTTTTTTTCCAGTACTACCAGTACCAGGGGTTGAACTTAAGATCTTGTACTTTCGAGGCAGGTGCAGTGCTACTGAGATAAATCCCTGGGCCTCCTCTCCTCTTCTCTCACACATTCTTTTTTAGATTACATATACACTCTGAGGGAAAACATTTGATATTTGTCTTTCTGAGGTGGCTTCCCTCACTTAACATGATGATTTTCAGATCTGCAATTCCATCCATTTTCCTGAGAATGATATTATTTTGTTCTTTATGAGTGAATAATACTCCATTGTAGACATATAGTGCATTTTCTTTTTACATTCATCTCTTTTTGTGTGTATGTGTGTGTATTAGGGATCAAGCTTGTGCTTGTGAGGCAAGTGCCGTACATCCATCTTCTGGTGTGCATCTAGGTTGGTCCTGCATCTTGGTTAATGTGGGTATGCCGATATCCTTATAGTATGCAGTTGATCAAATCATATTGTGAATGTTTAAAATATTTTGAAAAAGTATTACAGTAAAGTGCACACTGCAATTAATCCCATTTAAAATACTCCCTCTCACTTTGAATGGATTTATCGCATTGTTCTTGTCACTCTCTAAAGTGGTTCTGGAAGTCCTTTTTTGTAAGTCTTTATGGAGTGTGATCAAGTGTATGATGAATGCTGGTACTGACTGTCATCCAGTAAAAAGGATTGTAAAAACATTACTGTGTGTCTCATCTACATTATTCACTGAATCTGGCACCATATAACTCCTGGCTCTTCCTCAGAGTCATTTACTATTAAAGATAAACATTTTGAATCAATTAAAGACATCGAGACAGGGCCGGAGATTTAGCTCAGTGGTTCCAGCGCGCCTACCTCGCAAGCACAAGGTCCTGAGTTTGATCCCAATAACCTTATACAGTGCTGGGTGTGGCGACTCACACCCACCAGCCATCAATAGCACATACCACAGTGCCGGGCGTGGTGGCTCATGCCTGTAATCCCAGCACTCGGGGAGGCAGAGATAGCAGGATTGCTGAGTTCCAGGCTTGCCTGGGCTCCATAGTGAGCTCAGGGCCAGCCTGAACTACAAAGCGAGACCCGGTCTCAAAAAAAAAAAAAAGACATCGAGACAGACACAACAGTGCAACTGAGGACATGAAAGAGGACTTCCAGAATTCTTCTGAAAATGGCAAAATGATGGGATGGCTTGTTCAAATTATGAGTAGTTTGAGAAGGATTAATTGGCTGGCAGTATGTCTTTTCTTCTGATAAAGTTTTAAAACTTTATACATTCAACATATTTTTATCACTTCGCATGCTGACTTTAATTCCTTTGGATGCATACCAAGGAGTGGTATAGTATACAGCTGGGTCATGGCAGTTGTACTTTTAATTTTTTGAGGAACCGCCATACGGATTACCATAGGGACTATACTGATTTATATTCCCACATTCCTCCAATCTTACCAGCATTTATCATTTATTGTAAACTTCACGAGAGCCATTCTGACTGGGATGAGATGGAATCTAAATGCAGTTTTGATTTGCAATTCCTTAAGGCCTAAAGTTATTGAACTTTTTTCATGTATTTCTTGGTTATTTGTACTTCTTTTGAGAATGTCTGTTCAGTTCATTTATCCATTTATGGATTGGGTACTTGATTTTTTAGTATTAAGGTTTTGGATTTCTTTATGTTTAGATATCCTGTCAGAAGAGTAGCTGGCAAGAATTTTTCCTTCTGTAGGCTGACTTTGACTCTCAGTTGTTTTCCTAGTTGTGCAGAAATGTTTTAGTTTGATGTAGTCCAACTTGTTGCTTCTTGCTATTATTTACTGTGCTTTTGGAGTCCTGCTTGGAAAGTATTTGTCTATGCCTAAGATTTCAAGTGTTTCCCTTTATTTTCTTTTAGCACGTTCAAAATTTTATGTTTTATGTCAAGGTATTTTATGTATTTTTGAATTGATTTTTTGTACAGAGTAAGAGAGGACAACATACTTTCTATAAGTGAATGTCCAGATTTACCAGTGTCATTTAGTAAACATGCTATTTTTTCCTCCCATTTATTTATTTATTTATTTATTTATTTATTTATTTATTTATTTATTTATTTATTTATTTATTTGGAGACAGGGTCTCGCTTTGTAGTTCAGGCTGGCCCTGAGCTCACTATGTAGCCCAGGCAAACCTTGAACTCAGCAATCTGCCTGTCTCTGCCTCCTGAGTGCTGGGATTACAGGCATGAGCCACCACGCCCGGCACTGTGGTATGTAGTGTTGACTGCTGGTGGGTGTGCGTCCCCACGCCCAGCATTCTATGTGGTCACTGGGATCTAACTCAGGACCTTGCACTTGCGAGGCAGGCGGGATCTAACTCAGGACCTTGAGGCAGGCGGGATCTAACTCAGGACCTTGCACTTGCGAGGCAGGCGCCAGAACCACTGAGCTAAATCTCCGGCCCTCCCATTTATATTTTTGATTGCTTATCAGGAATTAGATGGTTACACATATTTGTTTCTGTGTCCTCAGTTCTATTCCATTGGTCCTTGCATTGATTTTTATGTCAGTACAATGTTTTTGTTACTGTTACTTTGTAGTTTAATTTGAAATCAGATATCGTAATGATTCTAGCTCTGTTCCTTTTTTTTTTTTTTTTTGCTTTTGAGACAGGGTCTCGCTTTGTAGTTCAGGCTGGCCCTGAGCTCACTATGGTGCCCAGGCAAGCCGCTACAAACTCAGCAATCCTCCTGTCTCTGCCTCCTGAGTGCTGGGATTACAGGCGTGAGCCACCATGTCCGGCATTGATAGCTCTGTTCCTTTTGCTTAGGATTGCTTTGGCTTAGTCAGAGTCTTTTGTGTTTTCATATGAATTTTGGAATTGTTTTTTCGTGTTATTTGAAGAATGTCATTGGACTTTTGATGTGCTGTATTTATTTGACTTTTTTTTTTTTTTTTTTGCGACAGGGTCTTGCTTTGTGGTTCAGGCTGGCCCTGAGCTCACTGTGTAGCCCAGGCAAGCCTGGAACTCAGCAGTACTCCTGCCTCTTCCTCCCAAGTGTAGGGATTATAGGCGTGAGCCACCATGCCCAGCATTGTGGTGTGTGGTACTGATTGCTGGTGGGCATGAGTCAGCACGCCCAGTATTGTATGTGGTTACCAGGGGCCTTGCACTTGCTAGGCAGGCGCTGGAACCACTGAGCTAAATTTCCCACCCTTTATTTGATTTTTAAAAAATTTGGTCTTTTGGTGTTTTATTTTTGTCAGTAAAGTTTGCATTGAGGGGCTGGGGATTCAGCTCAGTGGTGTCATGTCTGCCTTGCAAGTACAAGATCCTGAGTTTGATTCCCATTCTCACCAAAAAAAGAAGTGAATTTTGCATTGAATCTGAAGATCACTTTTGGTCAGTATAGCTATTTAACAATATTGATTTGGCCAATTTGAACATGAGAGGTCTTTCCACCTTCTAGTTTTTTCTTCAATTTCTTTCTTCAGTGTTTTACATTTTTCATGGTTAAGGCTTTTCATCTCCTTGGCTAGACTGATTTTTTAATTTATTTTTTTAAAGCTATTGGAAAGGGGATTATTTTGCAGATTTCATTCTCAGGTACTCTCTTATTGGTATTATAGAAAAGCTTCTGATTTCTGAATGTTAGTTTTGTATTCTAAGTCATTTTTATGTTGTATAATATTGGAAGGATCATTTGATACTATATTAATAATATCAGATAGAATGGTTCTTTATTACATGCCATTTTTAATGATTCCATAGCTTATTTTTTCTTTTGATTTATAATGTTGACATTTGGTTTTAAATAGGTAGTCTAATCAGGTTAAGGTATACCTTTATTATTATTTTTAAAATTATTATTTGTTATTTTTATTTATTTTAAAATTAAAATTTAAAAAAGCCATTGGATTTTAACATATTTAGTACCCTTCAACATGACACAATTTAAAAATTTATTTCTAAGTGCTGGGCGTGGTGGCTCACGCCTGTAATCCTAGCACTTGGGAGGCAGAGACAGGAGGATTGCTGAGTTCGAGGCTTGCCTGGGCTACACAGTAAGCTCAGAGCCAGCCTGAACTACAAAGCGAGACCCTGTCTCAAAAAAAAAAAATTATTTCTAGATTCTGTTTACTATTATTTTCTTTCAAGTTTCTGTGGATGAATTCTGAATGACTTTGTCTATAGTTTTTACTTTTCATTGTCTTTATCCAGTTTTTAGATCATGATAGTATATATTCCTATGCAAACATCCCCTTCCCATAGACACAGTTTCTGATAGCTTCTTATGAATTCTTCAAAAAAGTAATTTTTTGCTTCAAAATATCTAATTTCTTTTTAAAAATGAATCTTAACCTATTTTAGACATGATTTCTATAACATGAATTATTTAGTTCTGAAGAAATCAAAAGGATTCATTAATAAGGTATGAGAGACTACTTTGGAGTGTACTTATTTGATATTTAAAACCATTTTGGTCTAATTAGGTATTGTATTTTTGTCAATCTTAGAATTTCATTCCTTGTTTTTTTTTTTTTTGAGACAGTGTCTCATTATGTAGTTCAAATTGGCTTTGAACTCACTATGTAGTTCAGGCTGGCCTCGATCTGGCAATTCTCCTGCCTCAGCTTTCTGAGTACTAGGGTTATGAGCCTGCATCACTATGCCTAGAAAATGTACCTGTTCAGTTTTACCTGATTGTTAATACATACATAGTATTTTACAATTGTGTTGTATTTTATGTCCATTTTTCTAATTTTATGTTTTCTTCTTTTATAATTACATTTAATTTGTAATTATATTTAATCACTTTAGGCCTATTCACAGAAAGTTTTAGTTAAAATATACAACTTTTAAAAATACAAAAGGATGTAGTAAAAGGATGGTTTCCCCTTCATTCTTATTTCTAGGCCATCATCCCTCACTCATAAACACAGTTTCTTAGGAATTTTTCAAAAAAGTAATTTTTTGCTTCAAAATACCTACTTTCTTTTTAAAAATCCTTCTTCCATGCCCTTCTAGTAAGGGGAGGGGAAGAGAAAGTAAATAAATTAAGATGTATTATGTACCTGTACCATCCACCTACAATGAATGCAATCATTATATAGTGCAAACATGTACTAATACATTCTTAAAAATAAAATAAAAATTTCCCCTACATTATTTTGTCCCTCAAGTTTATTAGTTGCATGTTTAGCTTTTATTGTTGTTTTTTGTTAATGCTTTTGCAGTAGAATTTGGTTTTTAATTTTCACATTAGTTATATCTTTTCCCTTATGCCCTAGGGTTTATGAAACATTCTATGCTTCCTTTTAGCTTTTAAACAAAATTTAAAAGAGAACCATCCTTTAAATTCTAATACTAAAAATAACATTAGCTTCTATATGTATTTAATATCAAAACAGCAGTCAGAACTTTCTTTCCTCCATGTTATGAAGTTCACTTTTTTGCTTTTGTATCCTTTCTCCTTTTATTTTCTTAAACCAAGAATCAAGCTCAGGGCCTGACACTTGCCAGGCAGATGCTGTGCCACTGAGCCCCATCCTTGATCCTTTCTTTCTATTCTCTACCTGTTCCCCTACCTACTATTTCTTCCTTTTACATTTTGTATTTGTTCTATGTAGTGTACTAATTCTTCTGAGCTTAAATCTAGTACTCATTGTTAGTATTTTGATATTTTTGATTTAATCAGTTAATAACCACTAAGACCTTATTTGGAGCTGATGGACACTGAGATAGGAATAGGAGGTACAAAGAGAAAGGCAAATCTGTGTCTGCCTTGTTTCCTTTCTGGTTGAGGAGGTAGCATGTCAGGCAAACCTACAAAAGATGGCAAAAGATGTGATGTGTCAGGTGTATTGGAGACAGAGGAAGGAGGGAATGCTGTTTAGTGAATGGTGAAGTTGTGGGACTAAGCACAATGGAACTTTTCAGTGGCTTACTTTATCTTCTCAACAGCCTTGGGCATGGAAATTATCATGACTCTACTTTATGGATCAGGAAATAAAACCTCATAAGCAGTGTTACCAGGGTAGGAAATGGTATTTGAAATAAGGCTCTAAAATAAAGTTTATGCCAGATCAAGGAAAGGAGAAACAAAACTGATAGGGAAGGACCAGTGATCGGCAGGGTCTACACACTCAGAGATCAGTAAGATGAGGATGTTCTGAGCCATCCTTTCTCAGAAAACTAAAAACAACATCAGCATGCTCAGTTCCCTTGAAGGACCCAAGTCACCCTGCACTAGAATCAGGAAGTGAGGAAATGCAGTTGTACTGCAGCCTTGGCTGAAGTTTGGTGGTAGATGAGTGAAGAGGGAACCTTTTGTTAGTAAGGTTTTTATAACTGTAATTAAATACCTGATGCAAACAACTTAAAGGAGGAGAGATTTATTTTGGCTCAGGTTTCAGTCTATGACAGGAAGGCTCCAAAAATTCTGGGCCTGTAGGGAGGCAGAACATCATGATTAGAAGGGTATAGTGGAGCAAAGCTGCTTACCTCATGGCGGTTGGAAACATAAAGTATATGGAAAGGCCAGGGATAAGATACACTTTTCAAAGCCCTGCCCCTACCTGCTTTCTCCCCTCTCTCCCCACATCCCATTCAGCTAGTTCATTGGTAGAGCCAGTGCTCTTATAAGCCAGTCATCTCTCTAAAACCCACCTCTGAGCACTGCTACATTGGAAATCAAGGCTTCAGTGCAGTAAGCCTTTTGGGGAACAAATCCCAGCCACAAGACATCTGATCTGAAAGGTAGAGGTGGCTTCATTTTTGTTTGGTTACAAATGACAGTTTGAGGTATTCTATTTGTCTCATACAGTTTTTTCTCTAAGATCTTTTACATCTTAGATCATCATATCTCTACATTTTTGTTATTAGAAAATAAAGTTTCTCTGATAGATTTCCTTTCATGTAATGTACTTGCTTAACTTAATTACTTGGAGTTCTTCTTTCCTTCTTTCCATATTAGTGACCTCCTTTGATTGGTAGTGACAATCTGGTTCCTTTTCTCAGGTTTTTATATTGGATGGGGGAGAGAGAGAGAGAATATGAATGGATTTATCATTTGAATCTTTTGCTCAACTTAGCTTCCTCCAGAAATCTAATTCACAAATTGTGTCATTTCTCCAGATTATGATTTGTTCATTCTCTGACAATAAGGGGGTATGATGGCTTTTATGAACTCTTAATTGGGTATAATTTCAGCTACTTGAGAGGCTGAGGAAGAAAGACTGAAAATTTAAGGCCAGCCTGAACAATTTAGTGAGATCCTGTCTTAGAGGAAGGAAGGAAGGAAGGAAGGGAGGGAGGGAGGGAAGGAGGGAGATAGGGAATGGGAGAGGGAGAGAATGAAGGAAGGGGAAAGGGGAAGGAGGCAGGTGGGCTTGGAATTTAGCTCAGTGCCTCCTAGGCACAACACCCAGTACCACAAGAAATAAAGATAGGAAGTGAGGAAGAGAAGGAGGGAGAGAGGGAAGGAAAGGGACAGCTAGAAAATAGCTCCTAAGTGTCTCAGTTTCCACATTTATAAACCGGAAGAAGTAAGAGTAACTATTATGTAACCAGAACCAGAGTTGTGAAGGTTAAGTGAGCCACTGCTTATAAAGTACTTAGACACATAGCAACTAGTGTGTGTTATATGTTCCAACGTTGTTAGCTCTCTCATTCATGCTCTCAAACATTTTCTCTATCTTGCCAAAAATGGTATCATACAAAATCCTGGAACATTTATGTTTAACACGATATCATGGATGTCTTTCTATGTTGTTTGTTGTCATCCTAGGGATAAATAGCGGGAGAGATGACCTCTTTCTGATTGTCATTTGGACCATACAGATAAATGACAAATTTACAGACCATTAGTTCTTTACTTATTCACTACATGTAGACAAATCCTATACTCCAAATGATATTTTTTTGAGATTTTAAGGAGTGCAGTGATGCATAATTTTAACCTCAGTCCAAGTATGACCTCTAGAATTGCAGATGTCAATTGTGCAACCTGATTTTCCCCATGTCAGTGTTCAGTTGATTTTCCTTTAAAGAATTGGCCATAAAATTTTATTTTTACCTTGTAGAATAGCTCTTCATAGATTTTATTTTTGCTAATTTAGCTGTCCAATCACCTCATCTGCACACACTTTTAACTTCTCATGTAATATACATGCCTATTTAATTTCACTTGTCTTGCTGCTTGGTCAAATCTTCAGGAATAGTCAAGGTGATCCTGCTAGCCTATTTCTCCTCTTTTCACATTTGGCTTAATGTGGTGAACTAGATAATTTTGTCTGTTTACATATTTGTTGTTTCTTTTCTAACATTTTTATTAGTAATTAATATTATAAAATGATTTTTTTACTAGATATTTTAATTTAATGTTTGATTTTGTGTCATATTTATCTTGAGCTATCATTCTATTCTAGACCAAATAACTCGTCAGTCTGGTTATTCTTTTATCATTTGATTTTTTTTTTTTGCCCATCACAAAAAATTTTTCAATATATAATTTACTCAGTTATCTGACTGGACATGGTGGTATACATCTGCAATCCCAGCACTTGGGAGGCTGAGGCAAGAGGATTGCCATGAGTTTGAGGTTAGCCTGGAGGACATAGTAAGATCTTATCTCATTAAACGGAAAAAAGAAAAACACCCAGAAACAAGAAGTTACCTATAAAGGGTTCTTTTTAAAAAAATCTTTATTGGTACATTATATATACACATCACCATTACGCTCAATATTGAGAATTTGTATCAGTGTATGACATTACTTAATTCTCATTTTTTCCCTTCCTCCATCTACTCTACAATCCCTTGCCCCTATATGCACAAGCTTTGTTTCCTTTTTCTACCATCAAATTTTTTCTTTCCCCTCATTATTTACTCCTAAACCCCATTTCCTTTTGAGTATTTACTATTTCACAATATCTATCATGCATTCTAGAATTCATTTACATCTTCAGTTTCTCATGCCAGAGAAAAGATACAATATTTACAATCTGTGACCTATTTATTTTACTTATGAGTATGACCTTAGGGCACATCCATTTGAGTATAAATGATTCAAAATTATCATTTTAATGGCAGAGTAATACTCCATTTTATTAAAGAAAACACCACATCTTCTTTATCCAGTCTACAGTTGATGGGCATTTAAACTGAGCTGCTATAAACATTATTTAGCCTATCCCTTTGGTGGATATTGAACTTAGTCCCAATTTCTTACTAACACTATATGAAGCATCTTGGTACATGTTTGTGTGTACAAGTATCATGTGTGGTACATTACTAAAAATGGGTTTGTGAATCAAAGGTGATAAGAGTTGGGGGTTTAAGGCTATGAATTCTTATAGTTTATATAAGACATATGTTACATATTGTGGATTTTCCTAGTCTGAGTTTGTAGATCAGAGGTAAAAAAAAAAGTCACTAGCCCCTCCAGAGGAACAAAATTACTAGCACACAAAATTAAATAACTTGGCTAAAGTCTGTGATGGGGCTGGGATTAAGTCCATGGTCTCTGATCCAGTAGTACTGAGAGAAGAAAAGATTCAGATGTAATATACAGCAATCTACAGTGCCAATCTCTGAGGAGGGGTAACGAGAGGTTCACAATGACTTGTGTTTTTTAACAAAGGAGATATGTTATTTTTGTAAACAGAAGTAAAGTAAGAGTCACTAGACAAACAAAATAACATAATTCTCATATGATAGAAATAGTGAGGAAAAATCATATTACCTCATCATTTGGGCTTTTTAAAGAGAGGCAGCAGGTTGGTAAATGAGGGAGCCAGTAGTTCTTTAAGAAATCTTTGGGCACTGGCTGTGCTTGTCTGTAATCCCAGCATTCTGGAGACTGAGGCAGGAGATTTGCTCCAAGTTCAGTGCCTCCATGGACTATATAGTGAGTTCAAGGCAATAAAGGCTAGTTCAAAAAGTAATAAAAATAAAAATACATTTATTTATAAAACAAACCTTTGGCAGAATTTACATAATGTTGAATACACAACTTCTTTATGTTTATTATAAAAGCAAAGGTAATTTTATGGGGGGGAACACCTTAACCGATTGAGATGAGCATCACCACCAGGAAGAAATATCAATATAATGAACTTCAAGATATACACCAAGAAATATACAATCTCATTTCTGTGATATTTTTGCCAAAACTGCATAATTTTAGTAAAATCATATGAAAGTATCAAACCCAGATTAAAGAAGAGTCAACAAAATTACTTATTAGTATCTTAAAAAGTATCAAGGACATAAATAACAAAGAAGTACTGAAGAGTTCTAGACCATAGGAAATGAAGGAGAAATGGACAACTAAATATGCTTGGGATCCCATGATAAGATTCTGGAACAGGAAAAGAACATTGTAGAAAATACTACTATAGTTCAAATAAAGTTTTGGTTTAGTTCATAGTATTATACAAATGTTAGTGTCCTGGTCCTGTTAAAAATACTATAGTTACATAAGATGCTAACAGAGGAAACTGGGTCAGGGATATATGGAAACTCTTTGAACTATTTTTGTAACTTTTCCAAAAGTCTAAAATTAGCTCAAAATAAATTTTAAAAAACCTTGAGAAGATTTTCTTACAAAATTTGCATATTTTTTCTGTATCTTTTATGTGAGAGACACTACAAGGTCCTTTGTTAGGGAAAGACAGCTCTGGGTGAATGACAGGAACAGTGAGACTCCTGGAAAGTTATACCATCTCTAAAAGTGACAGGGAAAAACCTTTTTTTTCCTCCATTAAGTTTAGTTAGTGTTGTCAGTTCTTCATTACCCAATGAAGAGTTGAATAATCTCTTTTTAAAATTGATTTTATTGGTACATTCTATGTACACATCATGATCATACTCAACATTGAGAATTTGTACCAGTACATGACATGATTTCTCATTTTTTCCCATTTCCCTGTCCATCCTACAACTCCCCACTCCTATATTACATAAGCCTTGTTTCCTTTCTTTTTTACCATCAAATCTTTTCTTTCACCTCATTACTTACCCTTAGCTCCTTTTCCTTTTGAATAGTTTTTATTTCACAATATCTATCATACATTCTAGAACTCATTTACATCTTTAGTTTCTCATATCAGAAAAGATACAGTATTTACACACCTGTGATCTATTTATTTCACTTACAAATATGTCCTCAAGGTATGTCCATTTGAGTATAAATGACTCAAACTTTTCATTCCTAATGGCACAGTAATACTCCGTTTTATAAAAACATCTTTATCCAGTCTCCAGTTGATGGGCATTCGTGTGTGTACCCATGAATAATCTCTTAATGAACTAAAAAGATATTTTTGAACTTGCAAGGCTGGGGACTAGATGTCTTCGGACAGAGAGTATTTTGTGAGCAACTCTCACACACCAGGTACTGCAGGCCCTGCAAATGCAGGTAACTGAGCAGGACAATCTTGGTCCCTGCCCTTGGAGAGCTTCCAGACCTGCTGCTTGTTCTACTTGTCTTCAGTCATCCAGCTCACTTACCTCACTCAAAGGTACCTCCACTAAAATGCTTCAGTGTGCATAAAATAAAAGTTCACCTTTAATTTTTATTTAAAGTACTATTTTAAATGAAAATATTTTATTAAAATAACATTTTAAAATAAATTTATAGCAATCTTAATTTCCTTTCAAGATGTTGAAAAATATTTTTGCATATACTTCATACTTTTATATGATTTTTTTTTTTTTTTTTGCTTTTTTGGAGACAGGGTCTTGCTTTGTAGTTCAGGCTGGCCCTGAGCTCACTATGGTGCCCAGGCAAGCTGCCGCGAACTCAGCAATCCTCCCGTCTCTGCCTCCCGAGTGCTGGGATTACAGGCATGAGCCACCATGCCCAGCATTATATGTGGTAACCGGGGATCGAACTCAGGTCCTTATGCTTGCGAGGCAGGCGCCGGAACCACTGAGCTAACCCTCCGGCCCACTTTTATATGATTTTGAAGCAGCTATCGGTGCCTTTACTCATAAAACTTGCCCTGTTCTGGGGACTCCTCTCAGACTATGATGGTGAAGACACTTGGGTCAGGCTTAGTGGGTTTGCTCACTCTGTGAAGCCAACAGAAATGTATTTACAGCTCAGCAAACTAACTCCAAGGGGCACAGTGTGGCCAGCTGGCACCATCCCCAGGGAGCCAACTTTTCTTTCCTGCTGGTGTGGATATTTCTCCCTTCCCAAATCTAATCTCTTGGGTCAAATTGAAGTAGTAAAACAACTAGAGTGGCACTAACTAACCCAGTTCCACAACATTGTTAATAACCTCTTCCTTGGCCCTTCCACCGTTGCTCAACCTTTTTATTAGTGGAAATATATCTCATGGTTTAAGTTAGCAAAATGCTGCTGGCTATGAATTCTTAGTTCTTCTATGTTCTGTGGAGAATACAGTGGATAAATGATGAGCAGTGTTTATTATTTTTATTAGGTAGAAAAATCAAGATAACTTATTGATTAATATAATTAATTTGCAAGTTTGAGCCTTTTAGATCCAGTGGAGTATCTGACTTGTTTTTTCCATTCTGCGATACTTGAAATGAAGGTCTGTCTTTTCATCATCTGAACCTACTCTCATTCCAGCCACACATCTTCCAATCCACAGTGTATCTTGTGCTGAGCTCTCACAGTCTTTACCATGTCCTTTTGCATTACTGAGGTCTGCTTCTCTTTTATGCCTCCAGATGCCAGTTCATCAAATATCACCTTGCATGCCTTCCTCAGTCTGTCAGTTTTTCCCTAGTATCTCAAGCCCATTGTCATGTCCCTCTTGTAGCACACATCACAGGTGCCTGGTGATGACTGTCTTGACATAGCCTTCTCCTCTTCTGGATTATCAAGTCCTTGATGTGGCAGGAATTTACACATTCTTCTTCATGTCCTCTGAGTAGCCAGCACAATGACTTTGTTAATATTGAATGCTTATGCTGTTCCAGCCATTGTCTAAAGAATATATGCAATATATATGTATGTATTTAATTATCATAACAACCCCATGAGAGTGAAACTTATCCCTGTTTTACAGATAAAGAAACTGAGTCTCAGGAAGGTTACATGTTTTTCCCAAAGCTACAAAGGAAATGTGGGATGCCATTGAAGCTTGAAGCCAGACATTTGGTTAGGAGTCAGGGCTTCTGACCATTCCTTTGCACTGGAATATGTTGTAGTACCCAAGCTCCTTATTGCATACTATACTGGTATATCAGTAGTGAGCATTTATTGAACACCAGCTATGTGTCAAGCATTAGGCTAAGTGATATATACATATGTTTGTGTATGTATATAAAATCTCACTTACTCTTCATGTAAGTCCCATGAGGCATATTTAGTTATTGTTCCTTAGATGAGGAAACTAAGGTATAGACTGGTTGGGGTTAAGCAACTTGGACTGGCAATTTTACAGTGCAAAGATAATGTTTGTAGACAAAGGAAAAAATAGATAAAAAGGGCCAGGGATTTAGCTTATTGGTTCCAGTGCCTCCTTTGCAAGTGCAAGGTCCCAAATTCGATCCCCAGTAACCACATACCACAATACCAGGCATGGTCAGTCATGCCCACCAGCAATCAATACCACATACCACAATGCTGGGTGTGATGGCTAAGGTCTGTAATCCCAGCACTCAGGAGGCAGAGGCAGGAGGATTGCTGTGACTTCAAGGCTTGTCAGGACTACATAGTGAGCTCAGGGCCAGCCTGAACTACAAACCAAGATCCTCTCTGAAAACAAAACAACAAAACAAACAAACCACACAAAAAGAAATAGATAAATAACTATAGGGAGAGGATTCAAAAAAAGAACTAATGTGTACTGGGCACCTTTCTGTTTTTTAGTAATTTTTTTCTAACATTGTGCTATCACATTTTTCAAACATATTGCAAAGTTGAAAGAATATTATAGTGAGTAACCATACATCCACCATGGGGCTTTCGTAAGTAACATTTTACTGTACACACTTCCTATCCTTCTTTGTCCAGCCATCATATTTTTGATGAATTCTCCCTTGGTGTTTCAGCATGCATATCATAAAGTACAGATTATTGTTTGCAAGAATTTTTTTAAATTTAAGATTTGTGTATTTCCTGGTAGTTAAATTTTAATTGTACATTTTTCTGGTTTGGGAAAATGTACAATTCTATGTAACCTAAATTCCTATAAAAGTATTAATCAGAAAGGTATCATATGCCCCTTCCTATACAGTGATCACCACTACTTTCAGAGAAACATCCTCTATTTTGTATTGTATGTTTATATCTCATACTAGAAGAATTTAAAGTGACTGACTTAGGTCCATAAAATATGGAAAGAAAGCAAATGAGAAGTAGGTAGAAATAAAACTAAGAAATATTAAATGGCATCAGAAAAGTATGTATGATAGTCCAAGAACTTTTCTAAGTAATATATTGCTCAATCCTCATGAAAAGTATGTGTAATTATTTCCATATTATAGGTGCAACTACAAAATTTTGGAGCTAATAAGTAATAAGGACACTTTGATTCCAGAGTCCATACTTTGACTTCAAAGTCCATATTTTTACCCCATTAGCCCCCCAAAAGCAAGAGAATGGACAAAATAAAAGTTTACTTTAAACTTTAACATGGTTTCAAATAATGGGTGCTCAAGTGTTTGTAAAATTGCTACCCGGTTTTCTAGGTAGTTTGGCCCTGAGAATGGCAAGGGCAGAGGCACTAAAGTAGTCCCACAGTTCTTACAACGCACCTGAAAGTTAAGGTTGGTTTTTGAATTGTCCTGTGTGGCCATAAAGATAGAATTCCTTCATGACCTCAGCTAGCGAAAGACAACTTTTTAAAGAACTGATGTTAAGAATAAGAAGTCTTGAAATGTTCCTATTGAGCAGTGTCAACAGAAAATATTTCAGATGTGAAAGAATCTTAGTTTTGACTTCAATAGGATTAATTTTCAAAGTTGTGTTAAGAAAAGATGTAAGTAATATTTGGTAAAATAATTGTAAATCTCTAAAAGTAGACCTTAGAAATCTTTGATCTACTGTATTCAGTGTTGAGTCTCCTTTAATAATTATCATTAGAAGGCTGGGGATTTAGCTTGGTGGTTCCGGCATCTGCCTTGTAAATGCAAGGTCTTGAGTTCGATCACTGATACCACATACCACAGTGCCAGGCATGGTGAATCATGCCCACCAGCAATCAGTACCACATACCACAGTGCCAGGCATGGTGGCTCACGCCTGTAATCCCAGCACATGGGATGCAGAGGTAGGAGGATTATTGAGTTCAAGGCTTGCCTGGGTTACGTAGTGAGCTCAGGGCCAGCCTGAACTACAAAGTGAGACCCTGTCTCAAAAAAAAAAAAAAAATTATCATGAGATGTGAAAGAATTGGTGTAGGAAAAGACTTCATGAACAAGACCTCAGACACATGAATTAGTACAACTAACAATTGGGATTTATTCCTATTAAGCTTCTGCACAACAAGAGAAACCACCAACAGAGTGAAGAGACAACCCACCACATGAGAAAGTATTTTTACCAGCTGTTCCTCCAACAAAAGTCTACTATCTAGAGTATACAAAGAACTCCTAAATTTAAAGACCCAATCCTAAAATAGGCATGTGAAATGAACATTTTTCAGATGAAGAACTAGAACCCACAAATAAACATACAAAAAAATGCTCAACATCTCTGGTCATTCAAGAGATGCAAATAAAAACAATGCTGAGATCCCATCTCACTCCAGAAAGAATGGCAGCTATGAGGAAATCAACACAGCTGGCAGGGCTGTGGGGAGAAAGGAACTCTCCTCCATTGTTAGTGGGAGTGCAAATTGGTGTAACCACTGTGGAAATCAGTATGGAGATTCCTAAAAAAACAAAAACAAAAACAAAAAACACTAGGATTAAAGGTCCCATTTGACCCAGCTATTCCTCTGCTGGGCCAAAAAGATTTTAAAAGCATCATACCACAGCAACATATGCGGACCCATGTTTATAGCAGCACAACTAGTAATAGCTAAATCATAGAAACAACCCGAATGCTTATCAACAGGTGACTGGATAAAGATGTGGTTTTAAAAAATAAAATGGAGTACTACTCAGCAATAAAAATGATAACCTTGAGACATTTATACTAAGTGGATACAAGACAAAATAAAAGGGTATGAGGCCATACTCTTAAGCGAAACAGTACACATGTGTAAATACCAAATAGTTTCTCTGGCTGAGAAACTGAAAGTGTGAGTGAGCACCATAATATATAATAGGTATTGTAACTAGGAAAAAAAAATGCTCATGAGAGAAAGGGAACTAGGGAGGGAAGATGGGAGAAAGAAAAGATAGGAAAGGAAATCAGAAAAGAAAAAACAGGGAGTCTTTGAAAATAGTGAGGGGCGATAGAGTTGATAGATATATTTTTATATCTGTATATATATATATATATATATTTTTTTTTGAGACAGGGTCTTGCTTTGTAGTTCAGGCTGGCCCTGAGCTCACTATGTAGCCCAGGCAAGCCTCCAACTCAGCAATCCGCCTGCCTCTGCCTCCTGAGTGCTGGGATGACAGGCGTGAGCCACCATGCCCGGCACTGTGGTATGTGGTATTGATTGCTGGTGGGCGTGAGTCACCACGCCCAGCATTGGATGTGGTTACTAGGGATCAAACTCAGGGCTTTGCGCTTGCAAGCAGGTGCTGGAACCACTGAGCTAAATCTCCGGCCCAATATCAGTATATTAAGATAGAGCAATGAGGAAAATATATTCTTGACAACCGTTGGTGTGGTTATTCACTCATAAGGATTTGCTATTGTTTTTAATGTTTAAAATATTAATACAAATTCTGAAAAAAGGAATGAGGAGGAATTTAAGGTTACTTTGAGATTTATTTCTTGAAATGCCAGAGGAGCTTTGGACCAATTATAAAGTAAGAAGGTTATCACAGAGTTCCTGGATAAGTTAAGGAGATTCTTTGAGAAAGAAAGGTAGGTAAACATGTTAAATTGGTAAGTACACAACAATGTAAAATTAAAGAATTTCTTCAGGACAGTGGCCCCTAGCATGGTGGGATGGTACCTGTTTTGGGCTCATCTGGGCCTAGAGACACCAAAGATCTGTTCTTATGAACTTGGGTGATAGTGAGGAAACACAAAAAACCAGTTTCTTAGTCACACCTGTGGGAATTTAGTGACTTTGGAGACTGTAAGAAGTGAGTGAGGTAGATATCCAATAGGCTGACCACTGTCCGGAGTCTCTCCTCCCATTCCTATGCTCCTCCATTGTATTCCCACTTTCTCCCTTTCCTCCCCTTCCTCACTTCCTGGATCCCATCCACAAAGCTTGCAGAAAGGACATTTCTGGGTCTTTCAGTTCTTTGGCTGGGGCCTCTGATTCTCTGGAGGATTGGGGAGGGATGGACACTCACCAGTAGAAAGATCCACATTAATGGTGCTACCAATGGTAATTTACCTAATTAAATGTGAAGTTTCTTGTGAATGACATACCATTGGGCTGTATTTCTTCCCACCTTGCTAGTCTCTGTCTTCGCATATTTAAACGATTTGTATTTAAGGTAATTATTGTTATGTTAGACGTATAATTTGTTCTTTATAATTTGTTTCCTGTTCCTCATTCTTGTTTCTTTTTTCTTACCTTTCTCTGGATTTCTTGAACAATTTTCAGGGTTTTATTTTGATTTTTTTGCAGTGTTTTTGAGTATCTCATTTTTGTTTTGTTTGAAGAATTTCTTTTAATCATTTTTCTATGGGTAGACTTTTTTGTTTATTAATCCATTATCAGGTTCACTGACTCTGACCTCTGCTCTTTTATTGAGCCCATTTTGTAAGTTTTGTTTAAATTTCTGTTACTGTATTCTTCAGTTCTGTAAATTTGATTAATTTGATTCTCTTTTGTAACTTTCTCCTTTTATTAGATTTAAAATTTTTTCCTCTATTCCTAGAGAACTTAGCATGACTTTTTAAGGGATTTAAAAATCCCCGAAGGTTAATGCAAACCTCAGATTCATTTTGATGTTGGCATCAGTTGTTCTCAGTCAAGTTGTACTTTTACTGGTTCTTGGTATGACAAGTGATTTTTAATTTTATTTTAACTGTTATGGTAGGAGACTCTGGGTTCTACTTATCATTTATTTCTCTTTTGCTACTATTGCTTATTAATTTTACAAAATGTTGGACTTCAGCATTTACAATGTATTTTGTTCATTTCAACCCCCCAACCTCCCTTACCTACCCTCTTTCCTTCCCTTTATTCC
This sequence comes from Thryonomys swinderianus, assembly GCA_004025085.1. Taxonomy (NCBI): domain Eukaryota; kingdom Metazoa; phylum Chordata; class Mammalia; order Rodentia; family Thryonomyidae; genus Thryonomys; species Thryonomys swinderianus. The sequence continues at coordinate 58 of PVIC010022238.1, read as the reverse complement.
TTTCCTTTTGTTTAATGATCTCTATTCTATTTCCATGCTACCTTTTTTTTTTTTTTTT
>PVIC010022237.1:0-27854 GCA_004025085.1 Thryonomys swinderianus | reverse complement strand
TTCAGGCTGGCCCTGAGCTCACCATGGTGCCCAGGCAAGCTGCCGCGAACTCAGCAATCCTCCCGTCTCTGCCTCCCAAGTGCTGGGATTACAGGCGTGAGCCACCACGCCCAGCATTATATGTGGTAACCGGGGATCGAACTCAGGTCCTTGCGCTTGCAAGGCAGGCGCCGGAACCACTGAGCTAACCCTCCGGCCCTACACAGAAATTTTGAGAAAATGAGAAATAAAGTTGAATTTAAGAAGGGCGAAGGAAGTACTATGTTATATCAAGAGTAATTGGGGTGAGGAGTGTACAGTAGGTGTTTAACACTCATTGAAAAAAAAAAAGAAGTAACCGGGGTGTAAAAGAAGAAAGACTATTACAGTTTCTTTAAAGGGGTCCAGATTTGTTAGTATGACATTATTTTTCCTTAACTGAATCAGTTTCAGCTGTTTCCCTTATTGCATTCTTTCAATAGCCGATAAGCTTTTAGGCATGCACTGTGTGGATTTATACAAGGATTGTCACCAAGCAGTGGTCTCTGAAAAGGGAGATACACAATATACACTGAATAGCACTAAAAGGATGCAATTCATCAATTGAAACTCAAATCCCAATTTTTATGTTTTTTTCTGATCATAATTTTATTTTCAAACAGTGATTACATTGCCTTTAATTTTTTTTTTTTTTTTTGAGACGGGGTCTCGCTTTGTAGTTCAGGCTGGTCCTGAGCTCACTATGTAGCCCAGTCAATCCTCAAACTCAGCAATCCTCCTGTCTCTGCCCCCCCCCCCCAGTGCTGAGATTACAGGCGTGAGCCACCACGCCCGGCACTGTGGTATGTGGTATTGATTGCTGGTGGGCATGAGTCACCACGCCCAGCATTGTATGTGGTTACTGGGATCGAACTCAGGGCCTTGCGCTTGTGATGCAGGTGCTGGAACCACTGAGCTAAATCTCTGGCCCTTAAAATCTATTTTGAGAACAAGTGTCCAGTCTTAGAAATTTTATTACATTAAGTTGTTATTATTGTCATATATTATTCTTATTGAGCAAAGGATATCATGTAGTGCAGACTGTGATTATTGTTGTGAAAATGACCTGGGGCTTGAGCACCTGTTGGTGGATGATGAAACATAAGCTCTCATACCAGTAGTTACTGGACGGGGCCTACATTTTTTGGCTTATTTACATCTTTGATTTTGAAGTATTTCTGCAAACCAGCTAATGTTTTAAAACTCTTTTGTGAGTTTTGCTCAGGGATTTAACAAGTTTCCTTTGAGAGGAAGGGACATTTAGAAAGAATGATGCTGTGATGGACTAGATTATTAAAATGCACAAGCTTTTTCTGTTGCCATTCATTATCCCAGAAAATATTATTTTATTTGAAAATCTAACTGTGACCATTTTCATTTGTTTACTAGAGGAAAATTGCAAATGGGTTTTAAAATCGAAAGTATTGAATTTTAAGTTTTCACTCTCGCTAGGACTAAATTTTTTTCTTTTTAAACAGATCAAGAAGCTGGTGTATGTTTACCTGGTCCGCTATGCTGAGGAGCAGCAGGATTTGGCCCTCCTGTCCATAAGCACTTTTCAGCGAGCCCTGAAGGTAAGTGATAGAGTAAGCAGGCAATAGCTACACAGTTTCTGCACAGTCGAAGGTGTGTCATTTAAAGAAGTGGAGCAATAATCCACTAAATAGCCGAGTAGTGTCTTGAAAGTTAAAAGGCTTCCCATAGTGCCTGTTCAGTACCCTCAGAAAATAATTTATACCACCAACTGGAACCTTACCAAGTAAGTTGCAGTTTCTTTGTTTCTTTATGTCTAGTAAAATTATTAAGGTTACACTAAAGACCTGTGTATCATTATGCCAGCTAGTTGTTGAAAAAGTGCAGAAGAATCAAAACATTTTAAAGGTAATTTGTATGAGAGATAGCATTTTATTATGAAGCACTAAAAACCTAGCCTATTTAGTAATAAACCATCAATAGATTTTTGACCATTAATTACTTTAAAACATTGAGAAATAAACATTTACTTTTTTCTTTACCCATTTCCATATGCTGTTTATTAATTTTAAATTAAGAAGCTTACTTATGCTATTGTTGTATTGTACCCTATATACATACTTACAGATGTCTTTGAAACTTTGTAAACTTGCAATTTTGATGAATATTTTTGACTATTTTTCAGGACCCCAACCAATTAATCCGGGCAAGTGCTTTGCGAGTTCTCTCAAGTATTAGAGTGCCAATAATTGTGCCTATCATGATGCTTGCTATTAAGGAAGCATCTGCTGATTTATCACCATATGTCCGGAAGAATGCAGCCCATGCAATACAGAAACTATATAGGTAGGTGTGCTGTTAATAATGGTGAAGATCCATAATGTTACATGGAACAATATAGACCATATTTAGACTTATTTTATTAGCTCCTGATGCTAAGTAAATTCAGCATCTGTGTTCTTTTCTACTATGGTCACTTTATGCATTTTTATTTTGATTTGGTTTTAGAGGCCCCTGAAGGCTTTTATTTATAAGCATAGGGCCTATTATGATTTACAGATTTTTGTCACTTTAATCAGAATTTGAATTCTCATTTGTAGTCTGTCTCATGTAGATATAAGTATCTTATAAGAAAATTAAGATTTTCTCCTTTACTATAGAGTAAAATCTCAGTGTTATCCTTACAACTCACTTAACTTTTTCTTTCTTCCATCTTTGTTCTTGATGCTCCTTTCCTGAAACCTCATTATTTTGCAGAAATGTTTTATTAAATATATTTTTTAAAAAAATTCTTAAATACATTTGTATGGCATTTTAACAAATATCACAGAATTCCTAGATCTCTGTGGAAAACATTGTCTAAATAAAATGATCTACCACAATTTAATATCATTTTCTAATACAGTATATTTTACAAGCTTCTTTGAGACCATTGAACATCATATTGATGTTTTGTGTGGATTAGATGTATAAAATCAGAGTGTGGATTACTTATAAATAGCATCACAAAGTAGAAGAAGGAAGTTAACCATATGTCTAATAATTAAAGGTACTCTAACTGAATAAATAATTGTATGTATTTAGAAAGGCCCATTAATGCCTTGATAGGTCAGGGGCCCTCATGTTATAAGTGTACTGGAAAGTAAAGATGTAAATAAAATGGAAAAAGAAGACTTGGCTTGGAAAAAGGGAATTTGAGCTGAAGTTTGAAAGAACTAATACGGTTAAATATTTGAATGTTCTGGCAACTACAGTGGTCAATAATAAGCTTGCATAATGTTTGTAAAAAGTTCAAATTTATACTCTTAATTTCAGGGAAAGCTTTATGCTTCTCACTCACTACATTTTCTTTTCATAAACAAGGGTTAGGACCTGAACTTAAAAGTCCATTTGTCATCAGGCTCCTATTTAGTTTTCCATCTCAACTCATTTTCTCTGCCTTGATCTTACGTTCTTAGTAAGAGTGCCACCTGTTGCCTATATCAAATGCTTTAAACTTGTACTGCATCTTATTTTTATTGTTTTAGATGATAGGTCTTATAATGAATGTCTGCATTAGTAAACCAGGATGTTATAAAATTTTTGTTTGTAAACTCCAAATTTGTTTTTGGTAACTGTTTATTGTCAAAAATATTTGCTATCTGATTTTTCCCTCAGTTGAAAAAGAAATTTGTTTATGTACTTTCAGTTACTTTCTTGAACTTTTCCAACAATTTTTAGAAATGAACTTATTCTTTAAATACTTTGCTAATGGCATGGGTATTAATGGCAAGGTTTATAGTTCATATGAGAACTTTAGAGTAAAAGATCAGGACTCATTTCTGAGAAAACCCATCCCATTTTACTTTAGATTTGGTTTTGTCTATCGTGAAATTATAATTTCTCCCCCTCCCTTCCCTTTAAAAAATTTTCAGCATTCATAAAATATGAGGATTATTTAAAGCTAGAATTAAAAGAAAAAATAATGTGACTTTTCTTTGTATATTTTAGTCTTGATCCAGAGCAGAAGGAAATGCTAATTGAAGTAATTGAAAAACTTTTGAGAGATAAAAGCACAGTAAGTGATATCTTTATGTCATTAAAGTACAGTAAAATTGTGCGTTACTTACATCGTATCATTTGCTGTTCTATAGGTGATATCATTATTTTAATTGATTTCTAAATGCTGTGAATATTAATAGAACTTATATCTAAATATAGTTAAAGAATAAAGCATGTAGTGTCATGAGAAGTATCTGCATTTGGAATTTTGTTTTGTTACATATTTTACTATCAAACTGATGAGCAAAATGGGATGAAAATCTTTTTGTTTAATATGTGGCTAAATTGTTGACTACTTTTAAAGTTTAAGTTTTCTTCTCTTTGTTTGGTTTTCTGATTTTTTGAGACAGGGTCTCACTATGTAGCACAGGGTGGCCTTGACTCACAATGTAGTCTAGACTGGTCTAGAACTTCTGGCAGTCATCCTGCCTGAGCTTCCTAAGTGCTGGAATTTTAGACATGTGCTACCCTGCCTGGCCAACTTTTCAAGAAATGATTTATTAGGGGTTTTAAAGGCTGAGTGATCTGAAACAATTGTTTAAGAAGTATTAAAGAGATTGAAAAATCAGAGGGGTGTGTTGAATTAAAAATGTTTTAAGAAATATAAAATCATTTTCATTAGTATAAGTTTGTTTTATTGACTCCCAGGAATTATCTTTCTGAATACAAAGAATGATCTTTTGGGAATGTATCCTCCTCCTGCTTTTCCACCCCTATTTTTTGTGTGTAGTGAATGAAAGCAAGATCTAACGGCAGAAGTGACCTGTAGGTCTGGAACAGGCTATTGGAGGCCCTGGTAGAGCTTCTGTGCCCACTTTTATGACTCAGACCTACCGAAGAAAAAGATTCCAGCTCATTTTAGGATGCTATCACCTGGGAATATGTAATGTCTGTGTGCAGCAGCCATGTAAAATAGTAATACAGTAATTATTAGCCCTGTCTAGCTGTTGTTTTATGGGCTGGCATATTGTCTGACCTAGAGAATAGAACGTTCAGTGTTCAACTGGTAAGAGTGTTTATTGTTTTTGCTGGGTAGTGTTCCATAGATTTTTCTTAGGTTTAATTGTTTTTTAAAGTTGTTCAAATCATTGTTGCCTTGTCTCATGCTAAGGAAGCTTGTCCTGTGTTTGCTCTTAAAAGATGCTGGCCCTGATGCTTTTCTTTATTTTTGAAATAAAATAGTTTTGAAATAAAATAGATATTTTAAAGTTTGTTGATGTCAGTTTTTTTCCTAGAAACTGAGAACACCTGAAAGTGTACAAGTATTATTTCTGGCAAAATGCTTTTTCTTTAAGATCATAGTTTTTGATATTAATCATTCTCAACTGTTACTTTCTCCTTTGGAGATTTAAATTTTATGTAAGTTGGATCTTTTTGGCATGCCTTATATTTTAACTACTGTCTCTATAAACATTTTTACTTTGTCATTTTCATTCTCCTTGTTCTTTTTCTACTTTTCTTTAATTCTCCTTACTAAATTTTTATTCCCCATATTGAATTTGTTTTGGTTTCAGTCAAATACTGTTTCATTTTGAGTTGATCATTTCTGCCTTGGGGAAGGGAATTAGGGGAACTGAGCTCAATGTAGGGTGGTCTGTGAAACCTGCTTTTTCTGGAGACTAAGGTAACTCTTGCTTTAGGGAAGTAAATGGAGACTTCTAGGCAACACTCCAAAGGTCTGGAAAAGGACATTGTAAATACTGACAGTTGGATGTCCTTGTAAATCTTTCCTCAGTTTTGAAAGAGAATGAGGTAAGTTAGATAAATTTAGGGATAATAAGCCTCATGGGTCCAGTTTTTAAACATGTGTTCCTTAAGCGATTAACATGCCCATTTTCAGAACTTAACAGGGATTTGATCCAAAGTTTTAAGATGATAAAGGAGACATGAAATAAAGACAGGGTTACTAACTTCTGCCTTTTTTAAATTGTTCCTTGGGTACCTACAGTCCCAGCTTCTATATCCTTGTTGCAGTATCTACAAAAACCTTACAATTTTAGCCAATGAAATTAAAAGGAAACTACTTATATTTTGTAATTCCAATCAACTGTTATAATTTTTGTGTATATGGGCCAGGGATATGGCTCAGTGGCTCTGGACCTGCATGGCAAGTGCAGGGTCCTGAGTTTGATCTTTAGTACTGCAGAAAAAGAAAAAATTGTATATATAATTTTTATTGCATTTCTGCTTATAATTTTATTTAATTACTGGGTTTACACTTTTTGTTTGGCTTCTCAGCTTGACATAACTGACTTTTTTAAAACTTTTCTACAAGTTTTTCCTAATGTTCACTTATGAATTAATATTCTAAGTGTATAGCACTGTATTTTGCTTTAAAGTAAGAAGTCCATATTTATTGGGCAATTAGAGAGTGGAGTGGACTTTTCTTGTTTAGAATGCCTCAAAAGCAATGTAGAGTTTATTTCCTTCTCTTTTGGGGTTAATTTCAAATAAATCTTTTTAATAGCATTTAAATTTCTTCCAGAAAACAGAATTTCTTAAGAAGATAAAGTAATATCTATTGAAAAACAGAGTTGTTTATATGTTTTGCTGAAATAAAGTTTCCTCTCTTTAATTTTAGCTGCAAAATTGTGTAAAGTGAATAGATTGGTAGCTCGTAGATAAACTAGGGGTAAGACACCATTTTATAAGTTATTGATTTAATGTTGGTAAAAGCTTCACTGTTACGGGCAAAAACACACCCCCGAGTTTGTGCAGATGTTTTATTGTGATAGATCTATTATCCAGCTATTAGAAGATAAATGACTGATCTTTCCTATTTTCCATGCCTCAAGAAAATTGAAATAAGAAGGGGAATATCATTTGGGCTGTATGATTAGGGCAGGTTGGATGGCCATTAATTTAAGGAAAGAAAATCTTGGCAGCATTGGCCAACTTATACCATATTATCAATCAAACCTTGATGCACTTCTTGTGATGACCCAGCACTCTCAGGTTTTTGCAACGTTAATTAGAATTCATGACAAAATAGATGCAAGGAAACGTTTTGTACCCTTCATAATTTTATAGAAAATTTATTGTTATTAGAGGAACCATTTGCTTAGTGTGATTTTTTTCATTACCAGCTTGTCAACTAGCATAGATAATCTGGAGAAAATATGAACCCCATAGATGGGGTGTCACTCTTGTTGATGGTTCATGTAGTTTACCTTGGAGCACAGCTAATGGCTGAAGTTCATAGCAACAGCACAGAAAAACGTGGCAACCAAGGGGAGATAAATGAACCATGTTTATTGCTTTAATATAAAAAATACATAAATGGAAAACTGCATTTGAATTTGATGAGCTCATTGCTAGTTTTGTTGGAGTGATTTATGTTTCCTCTTATATGAAAAGCTACTATTGACACAGGGAGATGGAAATTAACTGTTTGCTTTTTGGAAACCAATACTTTTGGTTTTAAAATCTGAGTAGATCATTTTATTTTAATTCTGAATGTTTTATAGAATATTGAACATTTAATAGACCAGAATTATCAATTCTTCTGTTAGTGTTTAGCCTAGAGTCAGATTACTAAAACTGTACAATGAAGTAAGTATCCAAAATGGTCAGTTTTATTTTGAGATATACTCTCTTTACATTCTTTCTAGTTATTTTAATTTTTAAGTCTTATTTGTATACCTTTTTTTTTTAGCAATACTTGTTAGTACTTGAGAATGTGTTAGTGCTCTGAAATTGTTCTGTCCTTATATCTCTTCATTTAATAAATTTAATACTATGTAGTAGTTTGGTATCTTAATACATTTGGAGGAAAAATTTCTAGGATTATACATAATAATTTGATTTCATGTAGCATTTAAAAATATTAAAACTATTGAATTATATTTAGTAGATTCTAAGGAGTGCTTTATTTTTATCCTTTAACATCTTTTACCAATTGATACAAATATTATTTTAATATTGGTGTATGTATTAAACATAGAAATGTTTGTTTTTCCCAAATAATAAATTATTATGCAATCTGATACTGTAAAGTTAAGAAATTTTTAAATTGTAATTTAATTTATATCTTATAGGAATATGATTATCACAGATTAATTTTGAAAAATAATTTATGCAGAAGACAAAAATGTGGAGTTGAAAGATGCATTTAACTTCCTTCCCATATCAAGAGCAAATAGAAAATTATACATATAATGCATTTTTATTTAGTTCACACAAATAATCAATTCTTTGCTTTTTCGATTGAGGTGCATACATGCTGGGGCCAGCAGGCATCAGTACATGGGCAGGGCTGGAGTCAATAAATGCGGCTTCACGTTTATACTGATTGGTAATTCATAAAATCCCCACAGGACTTGAAACTTGTTTAGCATAATAGCAAGTCTATATTCTGAGCTGTTTTCTTTCAATTGTATTGTTGGTTGCATATTAATAAACTAAATGTTGGCCAAGTAGGGAGAAAACACTCAAAATATGAATATCATTGTATCTAATATTTTTGAAAAAGTACCATTTCAGTAAGTTATATTTCTATTTAATTGCTTATTTTAAGTCGTTGGGGAAATTTTAGACACAAAAATGAAGATTCCCTAGTGTTCAAAATGAATATGATATTAATTTGTTTTTCAGACCTATATTGTTGGCTAACTGCATGTACATCAGTGGTACATACATAGAAATATTTGTGTATTATATATTCTGCTTACCTTGTATCTTCATACTAAAGGAGTCTTAGTTTCATGTAAGACTTGTAAAAACATGATAGTTTAAAAATCAGCATTTATGATTCATTAATTGATCTTGGGGGAGCTACTTATTTTGATAATGTCCCAGCTTACACACATTATGAAAGTAATTATGATTTATTAAAATTTCCACTAGTGTGTTTTCTTTGTGAATAAATTGTGTTGGTTAAATTGGATTGCATTATATAAGATTTGGAGGTATTTTTGTTTTAAAAACATGAGTTTCTTATTTGCTTTGTAAAGTTTACTCTGAAAGTTTTGTCTTTTTTACTTTAAACTGATACAAGTGTGGTCTTTGTTATTTAGATTATATGGTTAGCAACTAAGAAATGAATCTTGAGATTACAGATTAGGTTGGCTATAAACTGTTCTTTAAAAATGTGAATGATTAATGTTTAATCCACATGTAAACAATTTATTGCAATTTAACCTTGTGAGAAAAACTATCAGGACACATCTGTACAGAGAGCATTAATATTCCAGATGTGCTAACTACAAGTGTTTTAATACATGTTATAACTGCAAGAATTAAAATTGTTTTTTGAGTAAAACCTATACTTTAAAATTTGTTAAATAAAAACAATTTTAATTGAATGACAAAACACTGTGGTAACACTGATTATATTACTGTAATATAGGCAGAAAATGTTTTTAATGAGTTGCTATTTCTTTCTTTTTTAGCTGGTAGCTGGTAGTGTTGTGATGGCTTTTGAAGAAGTTTGCCCGGATAGAATAGATCTGATTCATAAGAATTACCGCAAGCTTTGTAACTTACTAGTTGATGTGGAAGAGTGGGGGCAGGTGGTGATAATCCATATGCTAACTCGTTATGCTCGTACACAGTTTGTCAGCCCTTGGAAAGAGGTAAGTGTCAGTCTTGTACTTGTAGGGCATGCTAAGAGAATAAATGAACTTTTAAAATGTATATCAAGAAATTCAGAGTAAGAAAATATAGAGATCTGTCTATCAAGCACATGATTCTTTTATAAAAGCAGGAAAGCAGTATAAAAATTCAGTAACTGTTCCTTATATTGGCATTGATACATATTGGATGACCTAGTATACCAACTTTAGCATGACATGGGGCAAGATTCCCTTGTTAGGAACAGTTGCAGATACAGTGTTGACAAAGACATTGCCAAACCATGAAATTTTTTGTTTGTTTACTAGTTATTTCCTCTTGTTATTACACATACTCATTAATAAAGTAGTAATGTGAATCTATAATAGGTCTTTTTACTTAGATAACTTGAATTTGCTAGTTGTATATTTCCAAAATGTTTCATTTTTCCACAAGTAGCTCGTAACATTTTAGTCAAATTAATAAGTATACATTAATATAAGGTTATTTTCTTCTGCAGATTAACATTAGAAACATACCTTACTCTTTTTGTCATGTAAGAATTTAGAAACATTTAATCTGTTGCATAGTTTGTAGTAGACCTTGGTATGTATATTTAAGAATGAAATGTAAATCTTACACTTTGTTAAATTTTTAAATAATATGAAATGCCATATTCACCTTATCCTCAAATATCTTTCCTTTTAAAAATGTATTATTTATTGTAAGTATTATAGATTATAAGAATCAGTTAAGAAATTTAAAATTAAAAAAAAATCCCTATTGGAAGTTTCCAAAGGAAATTTGGTGTGGGAATGTAATATATGTAATGTATATAAATTGTACCAATAAAGAAATTTTTAAAAATCCCTATTGTGTTAAAATAGTTTATATACAAACTGTATGTAGGCCTTGAGTGTTTAGTACATCTTTTTGTTAATTAGATAATATTGAAGTGAGAGAAAAATGTAAATAAAATTGAAAATGTGAATTATATCTGCTTTAGATATCATTTTAAAATAATTACAAAATGTTTTATCAGTTTTTTTATATTGGCTTAATATTTGTTGACATTAAAATCTATTTAAAATCTTTATCCAAAAGATTATCAAATTGATTTCATCACCATTGTTTATTTCTTCAGTGTTGGATATTAAATCTAGGACTATACACATGCTTAGGACATGCTTTACTACTGAGCTGGACCATTGGTCCCCTCAATTTTAATTTTAGCAAAATGGTTATATTCATAAAAATTGATGTATGGTTTGAATTACTAATATACAAAATCTTTTGCCACAGAGAGCTCTTAAAGCGGTGAAAATTCATGTTTTGGGGTATTTTTATTTTACAAAGTTAATTTTACTTATCCACCAAACTATAGTTTTGATGGAACTTTTGCTGAATTGTTACCATCTATCATCTTGTTCTTTTGATGGTATATTTGAAAAGAGATTTCTGTTGCTTGTCACTTCTTAGTTTGATTTCAGACAGTTCCTTTGAACAATGCTGCTCAGATTTTTTTTGCTTGTTCATAGGTATTTTGGCGTATGTAATGGTAATCACCATTCACAATTGTTAAGTTTTACTGTGCTGTCATTGTTAAATAATTTTCTTTAGGTATACACAAATAAATTACTTTACCCTTCTTAATATAGACACTGGAGCTTAATATATGCTTTATTTGCCATATTTTCTAAAAATAGGTGATGGATACTAAAATTTGTTTTTATAGTTTATTTTTCTATTCCTTGAATTTTATTTCAGCTTATTTTAGACAGAGCTATCTACAAAAGTAAGAACATTTAAAATCTACTCTATGATGTACATTTATTCTTTTGCAAGATAATTGGAAAAACTGGGCTCTATTTATTATTTGTATTTTTACATGTTCGTACCATAAACATTAATTATTAAATGCGTAGAGAAACTGGTCATTTTTCTTAGTATACTGGAATTGGGCTATGTCATTTATTCTCTGATCCATCTGACTTTGGCACTGTTTTAGATGCTGTGGTTATTAAATTAAGTCAGTGGTTTTTTTCAGATGTGCATCTCAGCCCTCTGGATGCTGCTGGTAGCATTATATAGGAAAAATCACTGTGTGTGTTGCGTGTGTGTGTGTGTGTGTTTGCGAGGGTGGAGATGGTGCTGCTGAGCTGTACTTGTTTGGCTGGCCTTTCTTATGCAGTTGCATATGATTTCCTTTGAGAAAGATTTCTTGGCTTGAAAAAAGGGAAAAAAAATGAACTCTAGTAAAATGTGATCTCATTTTGTTCTTCGTACAAAAAGTATATGGTTGGGCCGGAGATTTAGCTCAGTGGTTCCAGCGCCTGCCTCGCAAGCGCAAGGTCCTGAGTTCGAACCCGGTAACCACATACAATGCTGGGCGTGGTGACTCACGCCCACCACCAATCAACCAGCTATCAGCACCACATACCACAGTGCCGGGCGTGGTGGCTCACGCCTGTCATCCCAGCACTCGGGAGGCAGAGACAGGAGGATTGCTGAGTTCCAGGCTTGCCTGGGCTACATAGTGAGCTCAGGGCTAGCCTGAACTACAAAGCGAGACCCTGTCTCAAAAAAAAAAAAAGTATATGGTAAAATAGAGTTTCCTTTTCATAACCTCTTGGTTGACACTAAGGAAATTATTCATAACCATTTAATTTCAGTTATTCTGGTAGTTTGAATTTTACTTTAGAGAAAACATTTTACTTTATTAACTTAGGTGATATCAGTTGACCTCAACCCATGGAAGAATTGTTTGTTGATTGTTAAGTTAATAAGACTTTTATTAAGCCCAGAACAATCAAGGTAATACCTTTGTCTGTGTGTTTAATTATATATTCTGTTCAGAAGCAGACCAAGTCCTTTTTGTAGATGAGAATTAGGGATTGTGATCCATGCTCAGTTCTTTGTTCAAGCACATTTTATAAAACTAAGGTTCAGATGGGTGATCTACACGTGGACCATGTCTATGCCCTTAACCGTTGCTGCTAACCCATGTCCGCCTTTCTCTGATTATCTGTTTTCTGGCAAACTTTGGAGTGAGCAGTCCAGGGATTTTTTTTTTTTTTTGAGACAGAGTCTCACTTTGTAGTTCAGGCAGACCCCTCAGCTCACTATGTAGCCCAGGCAAGCCTGGAATTCAGCAATCCTCCTGCCTCTACCTCCCGAGTGCTGGGATTACAGGCATGAGCCACCATGCCCTGCACTGTGGTATGTGGTATTGATTGCTGGTGGGCGTGAGTCACCATGCCCAGCATTGTATGTGGTTACTGGGAATCAAACTCAGGACCTTTGCACTTGTAAGTCAGGCGCTGGAACCACCGAGCTAAATCTCTGGCCCAGTCCAGGTATTTTTAATCTTAGAGGCCTCCTGGTGTAGATCTCCTGTTGATTCCAGTTCTTCAGGACTCCACATAGTAGTTGTAGCCCTAAAAATTGGCAGATTGAGTCACAAAGCCATTTTGGAGCATAGCTGGAAGAAACTATTAAGTACATGGCATTTCTGCCATATGGTTTATATCTGATAGTGTAAAAAAGCATACCATGTAAGGAATGGCAAAGATAATATTACAGAATAGAAAAACAAAGTGGATAGTGCTCCAGATAGTGCTGAGTGGCTGTCCTCCTTTATCTTTTTGTAATGAATACTTTTGTAGAATCAGGAGAGAAATATCTTCTTTATCTAGTGTTCTTTCTGAGGTATAAAAAGTCACCATAAATGTGGTGTATGTATGATTTTGCTTTAAGTCAGGGGCCTTTGGAGAAGTTGTGTTGATAAAATAATATATACTTAAAAATAATATTTATAAAATATACTTATATATTTTACTTAATATATTTAATACTTATACTTAATATACTTATATATACTTATTTAATATACAATATACTTATTTGAAATATATTTATTTAATATAAAAATATTTAATATAAAAAGGTCACACCAAATTCATTATCATCAATTTTTCTAATAAGAGAAAATGTGAAAATGGTACTGTGATGCTTTATACATTGCAACTTTATTGCACTTACTTGAATATTATTGTTTATATAGGACAGTGTAACTGTTAGGGTATTTTGTAGATGAAGAAATGAAGACAAAGCTTTTTTTTTTTTTGCTTTTTATCTATTTCATTTATTTATTTTTTTAAATAAAGGGATTGAACTTGGGCTTTTATGTGTCCAAGGTAGGCACAGTACCACTTGAGCTAAATCCTTGGCTAACAAAGCTCTTATCAACCTAAAGATAGTGCTTATAAAAGGTGGATCCAGAAACAGTTTCCCTTATGTGCTGTTAGATTGTGGTGTTTCCATTAAAATCTGTTCTGTTTTTCATAATAAATTTTTGTGTTTCTTATTTTGATCTTGCTAAAGCTAACTTGAAGCCCCATTCCATAGTGCTGAGCCATTGCAGTTAGCCAACAACTGAAATTTGCTGTTCAGAGAGAAGAATCACCCTTCTAAATGAATTTCAAAAAACATTCTTTCATGGTAATACACTTCAAGGAGAGCAAAAAAAATTGTTTTTGAAGAATAAGGAATCTGTAGAAATGCTTTTGGCGGTGGACTGATGCACATACCTTTGTCAGTAAGCTCTCAGATGAACACATCATATACAAACAAACTTCAGGGCAGAAGAGATTTTAATTTAGTTTATTTGCATCATTATAGATCAGTATTTAGGCTGTTTATATGTAAATGTATGATTTGAGGAACAATTAAGTGTTGACAAAGTAGATTGCAGTCATATCAATTGCACTGCGTTTTCCATAATTTTTCTAACTGACATCTTTGATGATAAATAGTGGATGCCAAGTCAAAGCCGATTATCCAGTGCACTAGGAATTCATGGGGCTGTCAGGGAGAAGACCGATTGACTTTAAATTTACATATTAATGAGAAGATTTGTTAAGAGGGTGCTTGACTATAGAAAATAACAGCGTATTTATAGGGCACGACATTTTATAAATAAAGCTGATGCAGGAAAATGGAAATTAAACCTTTTAGGTTAATAAATTCAAGAGACTGGCAAAATGCATATTTGCATTTTTATTTTCTTAAATTTACGTTATTCTATGCAGTCTGGGTTGTTTTTTATTCTAGGTCAAGTTTGTATAATTTCTAAGGATATAAAATTATGTAAGTATTTTATTTCTTATTCAAGCCTATCATGGGAAAAGACTTGAACATAACATTCTCTAATGCAAACATTGCTTTTGTAAAAATAATAGATTCAAAAAAATCATTATAAAACAAAATAAATTTTAAGAATAATTTAAAATAAAAGAAAAATCAAAACTTGGTAGCATTACTTATATGCTGAGATGAAGTTGATATTAATGACTGATAAGAATGCTTCGACTTTTGTTAAAGTAACTCTTTAAAGTTGAACTTTATCTAGGACATGACTTTTGTTAGAATTATCAAAAATATTTTCAGACTTGCAACACAAAACTAAATAGTCCCTAATTCCTTCTGTTTTGTGGTACTGGAGATTGATCTCAGGATCTTGTGCTTGCTTGTCAGGCTGGGTTGGTGCCACTGAGCTAAGCCCTTGCAGTTACTTTTGAGAATAGGTAATAGAATCCTGTTGGCAGTATTTATGAAATTTTGAAATTTGGAATGATTACTTTATCTCTTACTATAGTTGTACTTTAATTATACATCCTTATATATGTTGAAGAAAGTTCTGAGTTTAGAATCTTGTTTAAAGTATTTTCAATAAAGTCAAGTTTTTTCAGAGGTAGCTAGAAAATAACTGATCACAATGCAAAATTCACATGTATAGTTTTGTTTTTTTTTTTGAGTCAGGGTCTTGCTTTGTATTTGAGGCTGGCCCTGAGCTCACTACGTAGCCCAGGCAAACCTTGAACTCAGCAATCCTTCTGCCTCTGCCTCCTGAGTGCTGGGATTACAGGTGTGAGCCACCACACCTGGTACTGTTGTATGTGGTTACCAGGGATCAAACCGGGGACCTTGTGCTTGCTAGGCAGGCACCAGAACCACTAAGCTAAATCTCTGGCCCCTGTATAGTTCTTGATTAGCAATTTTCTGTTAAATTGAAAAGTAGTTGGTGCGAGTGCTTCATGAACTGGACATCTAGGTCCTGCTCTAAAGATGTAAATTGTTTTGACTGAGCCTTAATTTCTTTACAGGTTTTTTTTGTTTTATTGTTTTTTGTTTGTGAAACAGCTTTGGATTATATCTTATCAATGAACTCTTACTAGATTTAACTATTTTAAGAAATTTTTAAAGGATAAAATACTGAAGAGTCATGGAATCTGTGCTTTATAGTACAAATGAAATTTGTCACACATTTTAAGATGCACCACTTGACAAAGGGTTCAGTATATAGGTTAATGTGTAGGCTATGAAGTGATACAAAGGACATGTATCCCATTTGTTAGGAAGCATTTAACTTAAAGATTCTTTAGTATTTTTGTTTTTCATAATTTAGTCTTGATTGAATTGTTTAAAATTTGTGAAATTTCCTGTTAATAATTTTATTCCAGGAATATATACATAGTTTTTAAAAGTTGAATACCATAGGGCTTATAGAAACCATTTTCTTATCCTATCCTTCCCTATACCTGAATTATATACTTTACATTTTTTTCTACCTTTTGAATCTGTGTGCATATGATATAGGTGAAAAAAATGTAACTCTCAACCTGCTAGATGTCAGATGTGCCAAGTTCATGTTCCCCAAAATTGAAGAATGAATTCTAAGGTACAGTGGAAGTTAGGAGTAGCAAATTTATTGAGAGAAAGGGGACCCAAAAGTGAGTTGCCACCAAGGCCCATTGTCAAGGGTAGTTTATACAGCAAAGTTACAATGTGGATACAACACGGGTCAAACTATAGTCAACCTGTATAGGCAGTTAGCTAATATTGGTCCAATAGGGAAGCAGGTCATGTAGCAAGGGTATATGGAAAAAACAAAGATTTTTTTTCAGGAAGGGATGGATTGGGAGGTCCTGGTCACGTGGGTTACTGATAGCTCTCTAGAGTTAGTGGGACCAGGTGAGTATAATCTTGAATTTATTGCTTATTCCTTGGGGAAGCATGCAGGCTTGGTCATTCTGTCTTTATCCTGAGATCTGGTCTTCAACAGATGAACCTATGGCCACAGTTGTCATGTATTCTCATCCTTTGCCCTGAGTCCCTCCAGGGTTGAGCCTTGTCTGCCTGTAGTAGTTCCACGTCACTTAGCTGTCTATAAAATGTGTGTATGTTTGCCTTTCTCCATTTCTGTCTCTGTTTTTAATGTTTTTTTGAGAAAAGGAGCTTGTGATATAGTCCAGGCTAGCTTTGAACTTACTGTGTAGCCCAGACTGATTTCAAATTTGTGGCAATCCTCTTGCTTCAGCTTTCCAGGTGCTGTGGTTACAAAGGTATGCCACCATGCCTGGTAGCCTTTTTTTATTTCTAAGTAATCAATATACATTACTACTTGATTTATCAGATAAAGATTATATAGTCTTCTTATTATAGAAATGAAGAATTCTTTATTCTTTTCCACAATTTTAAGTTTTCAGGTTTTATTTTTTCTTGAAGTTTTTTTATGTTTCTTATAGTATACAATAAACCTCCTGTGGTGAATTTTTCCATTATTTTCATCTGAAAATACCAGGATTCCATATTTACTTTTGAATACTATTGGTCCATATAGAATTCTTTGTTGACTTTTTCTTCCAACAATTTAAAGTATTACTTTGTCTTTCAGACTCCATTCTTTCTGATCGGAAGTAGCTTTTGAGTTTTTTAAGATTCATATGATAAAAAGTATGAAATTCATTTAAAAAGTTACACATTAAAAATTTATAAAATTCCACTTAAAATTTCAGTCTTTCATGGATAAAGTCCTCTCTCATTTTTGTTTGTGTTTGATTGTCCTACAGTGCTATAACATTACTCATTTTAGAAATAGATTTTCAAAGAGTTAAACTAATCAATGCATCTGAGCAGTAGAAGCTGAAACTATAATTCAGTGAATTTTAGCATTTTATTTTCATTTGCTTTCATGATTTTTTATTTGAGAAATTAGATTTTAGTGTGGTTTTACTTTTATTTATCTTGTAGGGGTTAGCTATGTTTTGTGTATCTACCATTTTGTTTTTTGTTTTTATAAATTTGGGCTGGGGATGTTACTCACTGGTAAAGTGCTTGCATAGCACATGGGTAAGGCTCGTGTTTGGTCCCCATTGTGTGCATGGACACACACACACACATACATACCCCTTAAACTAAATTTGGAATTTAAAAAATTTATTTTCTGGGACTTCAATTATAAGTATTTTAAACTGTATGATATCGATATACATGAGTCTTGAGACTGTTCACTTTTTTCTTACTTATTTCCCTGTTTTAATTGTGTAAGTGTTTGTTCTTCTAGTTTCACATTTCTTGACCTTTTTTAAATAGCTTTTTTCAGCCCTATCCAGAATATTTTTTTATTTTAATCATTGTGTAGTAATTTTATTTGGTCCTTTCTACAATGTCCTATTCCTGTTATTTCCTCATCTGTTTATTCAGTATATCTATATTGGAGATACATATGGCTCTGTGTGTGTGTGTGTGTGTGTAAAAGCTGCTTTAGAATTTCTTGTTTGATAATGTCCTCTTGTGGGTTACCTTGAAAACATTAGCTGACCAGAAAACTAACACAAGAGTAAACACTTTAGTGGCAGACTATTTTGTCAAAAATTGCCTATAGGTGTCTTTAAGCAAGACAAAAGTCACAAGGAGCAACAAGGAACCTTGGTGAAGGTATAAAATTTAAGTTACAGAGATAATGTAATATAATTTCTAAAATATCTAGTTTTCTGCAAAGAAATTAGAAGACATGTAAAGGAAATTTGGTTGATTAAAGGAAAAAGGAAAAAATTGAAGTAGTATCTGAGAAGACCCACACACTGAAATTTTAGTAAAAAAAATTAACTGTGTTAAGTATGCTGCAAGAACTAAATTAAAACAAAACAATTTCTCTCCAAATAAAGTTTATCAACAAAGAGAGAGAAGTTATGCAAAGGAACCAAATGTAAATTCTAAAGCTGAACATTTCCATATTTGAAATAAAATACTCACCTGTGAAATCAGAATCAGATTTGAGCAGGTAGAAAATGAATTGATGCACTTGAAGGAAGTTTAGTTGAGATTATCTTGTTTGAAGACCATACAGTAAAAAAAGTGTAGTAAAATGAACAAAGCCTAAGAGACCTAGGAAGCCCATGGGACACTATCAGACTTATTAACACATATAATAGATAAAGGGGCAGAAAATATCTGGAGCAATAAAGGTTGAAAACTTTCCAAATTTGATGAAGATACAAATTTATGTATTCAAGAATTTCATCAAGTTCCAAGTAAGAAAAATTCCCAGGTTCATACATGGATACATTAGCACCAAACTGTTGAAAACCAAGGACAAAAAAATCATGTAGGAGAGAAGTTAGTCAGCATTTACAGTTTCACAGTAAGATTAACAACTGGTTCTTATCAGAAGCTGCTGGATTTAGAAGTCAGTGGAAGGTGGTAGTTGAAGAAATATTCTGGTAAGAATTCTTCCACTTCTGGTAAGAATAGCTTCAAAAATGGAGAAATGAATACATTCCTGTATTGATAAATCAATTAATCTGAATTTTTTCATGTACTTCAAATTAAATACAGACAGTAATACACATTGTCCCTGAACACTTCCATATGCATATCATTGAAGTTCCTATTTGATTTTTTTCCTTTTGTTGATAAATTTTCATAGTGAAATGTACAAACCTTAGAATGTTAATAATTGTATATATGTTATGAACAGAAACTCTTATGATATTGAATATTACCATTGACCTTCCCAATTAATCCCTGTACTACCAGCTCTCAGAGGCATGTATTATCTTTTTTCCTGCCACTATAATGTTTAGTTCAAAATCTGAAAAATCAGATGTTTTCCTACTTTCATGTAGAGTTCATCATAGTGTGACTTTCTTATGCTTCAGGTCCTGTTGGGATAAGGTTTTGAGGGTTACTGTCACCTTCATTTGTATGGGGGAGAGTGCGATACAGGTGGGAAGCCCTCCTGAATTCTTACATTAACCAGCTTGGGCTGGCATTTGCAGAAAGAGGGAATTTTTCGGTAAATAAATCCTGTCTTCTGTGGGGAGAGGAGGAAAATGTCTCTTTTTCCACCCTTTAAAATTTAAATCAATGGGAAATTAATCTGTAAATCTCTCTGGGTGTCTTTTTCTTTCTTTTTTAACTTCCAACGGTCTTTGCCATGTGCTCATCTGTTAATCCAGGTGTTCAAGCAGCCCTGATCATGCGGAAACATGAGTATTACCATGCCACATAGGTGCAAAGATTCATCTGGCTCACTGTAGAACTTAGAAACTTAGTTGAGTTTAGTATTAAATCATATTGCATTCTTTCTAATAAGTCTTTACTCAGCATAAAGTATTAGAAATTGATTCATGTTGTCCTATTAGTAGTTCTTTCATTTTAAATATTTTCTAAATATTTTCAGTATTATTTTGCTGAATAATATTCCATCCCATGAGTATACCAGAGGATACCTGAGCTTTTTTTGCCTGTTACAAAAAGTCTGTTATGAATATTCTTTTTTTTGGTCATGAATATTCTTGTACAGTTCTTCTTTAGAGTTCGGCTTTCATGCGGTGTCAGTACTTAGAGAATTTGGTAGTCACAGAGTAGATGAATTTTAGTTTTACAAGTTCTGCTAGGCTTTTCCAAAGTTGTACTATTAGTTTTGTTTGCCATGTCTACCATAACAAATTCCTGAGGGGCCAACATTTTTGCTTCACAGCTATGAAGTTTGGAAATCCAAGATCAAGGTGTTAGCAGGCTTGGGTTCCCCTGAGGGCCCCTTCCCTTTGCTCACAGATGGCCCTTTCTCTGCTTTTCCACCTGACATTATCTCTTCCCGGATGTGTCCTCTGCATCTCTTTGCATGTACAGATACACTTCTCTGTGAAGACAGTGATTAAATTGGACCAGGTCCCAGTTATAACAGCCTCACGCAAGCTTAAATATCACGTGGTTTCTCTTACATGAGAAATCCAAAGTGTAAACAAAAAGCAAAATAAAAGATAGATGATAGGAAACAGGGAGATAGATTTGCTGCAAATGAAAAGGGGATAAGTGGAGGGGGGCGGAGAAGTACAGAGAACTAGGGTATGCTGTGTACATGTACCAACTGCTCATGGTGAATGTAATCATGTCCTGCAGAGGTGTACTAGTCGAATGACAGCCTCACTTTTACTTAATCACTTCTTCAAAGGTTCTGTCTCCAACTACAGCCACAAAGGTACAGAGGGTCAGAGCTTAAGAATAAGAGGTTTCAGGAGACACAGTTCAGACAACAACAACCGTGGTTACCTTCCTTAAACAATGGAGTGGGGAATTGATTTCCCCACATCCTCACCAACATGCGGTGATGCTGTTATTATTTATTTTAGCCATTGTTTGGTTTGCTCTGGGTTTTAAATTTATTTTTTGCGGCCCTCACAATTTGGCACTTGCAAAGAGACAGTGGCACTACTGAACTAAGTCCCTGGTTACTGTGGATTTCTAAATGGGTTCTGTGTGGTATTCTAATAAAAGTTTATTTCTTAAATGATCTGGGGTTAGAATTTTACGCCTTTTATCCTAAAGGATGTTAAGTTGTATAATTGAGATTCTGAAAAGTTGTTGCAGGTTTCTTGTCCTTCCTTTTACATACCCATATGTGTATCCCTCTCCGTCTTGGTGTCTCCTGCTCCCTGTTTGGGAGGCCGAGTTTACTTGCGTAAAACTGCTTGAAACTGACTCTTCTGCACACTGTGGGGCTGACACTTCCGCCTCCCATGCTACACATCTTCTTGTGGATGCGTTTCCCTCTTAGAGTGAACTTGTTGGCTTCTGTTGTGTGTGTGTTTCCTGCTTCACAAAGAGAGCCAGTTCTAACTCTTACCTTTGCCTTCTACTGTTACCTTCATATAATTTGTAAAGCAATGTGCTTATAAAGTCTTTTCTAGTGATTAAATATGTCCATTAATTTAGATATATGAATATCTTAGAATTAATAAAGATTAAATGCTGCCTTTGTAAAGTTTTGTATTTTTATAGGATTTTTTGTAACTCAGATGTTTTAGATTTTGCTTGTAACATTTTAAAATTAATGTTTCCTGGAGTTTTAGTTTCCTGCTATAAATTCATTTAGGGTAAAAATATATACATATTCTAAGTACTCAAGTTATCTGGAGGATTAAAAAAACTTTACTGATTTATCCACCTTTACAATTTTTATAAGTATTGTAAAAATGGCTTTATCCCATTTATTTTTATGCCCTAAAGGAGAATTAACTTTATTAATTTCAGTTCAACACACATTTACCTTCTTGTCGTGAATATAGTCTTTATTTTGGGATGAGGGCAAGGAAAGAATGCATCTATGCAGAGTCATGATTAGGGTGCTTTTCATTTTATTTTATAATTATGATTAAGAATGACTCAAAAATACATTCAGCTTAGCCAAAAACAATACTTGTTTTCCACCAGCAGATTAATTGATTCAATTACAACCCTTATTTCTCATGTTTTGGAACCTTTAGTCCTAAGTTCAGCATGTGCTATGAACATTTTTTAAAAAATTGACTTTATGGGTGCATTTTATATATACATCATGATCATACTCAACATTGAGAATTTGTACCAGTACATGACACAACTTAATTTTCGTTTTTCCCATTTTCCTGCTACCCCAAATTCCGCACCTCCTATGTACATAAACTGTTTCCTGTTTTAATCATCAAATTTTTTCTTTCCCTTCTTATCCCTACCCACTTTCCTATTGAATATTTTCTTACTATTTCACAATACCTATTGTAAGCATTTTTTTTCAAAGAAATTCGAAAATGCTAAATGTTTTTGTAGATCCTCCAGATTTCACAAAACTTAGAAATGGCTGCATTTAGAAAGCATGTTTCTCATATACAAGAGCTGAACCTGTAGTCAAAAGAAATGAGAAGTGTTGTGGGCAGTTGAACACTGCAAATTTTCATAATGGCTCAACACAAAGTTAAGTGCACAGGTGTTTCCACCATTGTGATGTATGGGGAGTCAGTGTGCAGCCGTCCTCAGCCTCCATCTCTCCCCGTGTGGGACAGAGCTTTCTGGGCTGGGCTGTAGAATGTGCAGATTGAACAACATAGGAGTTTCCTCACAAAGGAAAAGAAAAAAAAATCACATTAATTAATAAAGCTTGTATTATTTTACATATATCTGAGATTTGGGAAAGGAGTTGTCTATGATGTGGTTTCCTCTCCCTCTTTTTTCTCCTTCCCTCCTCTTTCTCCTACTTCTCTTTTCTCCTTTCTTCTTCAAAATAAAAAGTTACATTAAAATTTTGTTACGCCTATAGTCACAGCTCCGAAGGCTTAGGCAGGAAAATCACAAGTTTGAGGTCATCCTGGGTAATTTAGCAAGACTTTGTTTTAAAATAAAATTAAAAAGATTTATAGTAGCCTACTTTCCTAGCATGTGAGAGGCTCTGTGGCCAATCCCTTGTTCACAAAATAAACAAACCACTTATAAAGAAAAAGTTTTATTAAGCATAAAAATTGTTTCTAATGAATTCATCACATGTGCTTTCCACACTGAATAGCCAATTTGTCTGAGCAGTTATGACTCTGCTAACCACCTTCTCTCTTGAGTCCTTTCGGGAACAGCCATCTCGGTGTTAGAGACACAGTGTGAGTATACTGTGTACTGCTGTGGGGGCATCTGTGACGGACATTCCTCCTCCCTGTTTTCTCCTCTTTTTCTCCCATGCTCCACCCTGCCTTTGTGGTACTGCGGATTGGACCCAAAGCCTTCTGTTTGGTAAGCAAGTGTGAACTACACCCCCAATCCTAATTCTCTTGATCTTTTAAAATTCTTTTTTTTTTTTTGAGACAGGGTCTTACTTTGTAGTTCAGGCTGGCCCTGAGCTCACTATGTAGCCCAGGCAAGCCTGGAACTCAGCAATCCTCCTGCCTGTGCCTCCCGAGTGCTGGGATTACAGGCATGAGCTACCACGCCCAGCACTGTGGTATGTGGTATTGATTGCTGGTGGGCGTGAGTCTCCAAGCCCAGCATTGTATGTGGTTACCGGGGATCGAACTCAGGGCCTTGCGCTTGCGAGGCAGGCACCAGAACCACTGAGCTAATCCTCCGGCCCCATCCTTTAAAATTTTAATTAGCTTATCAATTATATTTTCACATACTGTACCTTTGGTGTCATATCTAAAAGTTACCATACCCAAATTCATTTATGTTTTATGTTATTAGAAGTTTACTGGATGAGGCAAAAGTAAAATTCATTCCATCATAGATATAATATGTCAATTAAGAATGGTTTTTAAAGAACTATTCAGAGTTCTCCAAGGTATAAACTATGAATCCTCCACTTGCTTATCTGGTCTGTTATCTCTAAGAGCACAAATTGTCTCTATCTGATATGTCAGAAGAACTGCAAGGTCAAATCAGGTTTAAATTTTACAAAGATTACAACATCTAATTAGCTATATAATTGATGACAAATTATAACGCTTTATATAAAAATAACGTAAAAGTCAAACCTGACTCTTCTGTAAAAATTGTATTGCATTGCCTTCTCTGCTGAAAGTTCAACCTTGTCACTTTAATTCCTTGAACATATTAGTCATAGTTACTTCATAGTTCAGGCTGCAATAGCCGAAATACATTAGACTGGGTGATGCACACCTCAGACACTTACTCTTCACATTCTGGAGACCAGCGCATGTAAAGTACAAGTGCTGGTTGGCTCTGCGTCTGAGAAGGTTTTTGCTTCAGTTCATAGGTAGCTGTCCTCTATTTCCCCATACAGTGGAAGGAGAGTGGGGATTGCTCTCCAGGGTCTATTCTGAAAGGGAGCTAATCCTAGTCATGACCTCTTCCTTCTTTTCTTTTTTTTTTCTTTTTTTTGGAGACAGGGTCTCGCTTTGTAGTTCAGGCTGGCTCTGAGCTCACTGTGGTACCCAGGCAAGCCACCAAGAACTCAGCAATCCTCCTGTCTCTGCCTCCCGAGTGCTGGGATTACAGGTGTGAGCCACCACGCCCGGCATTGTGGTATGCGGTGTTGATTGCTGGTGGGCGTGTCTCCACGCCCAGCATTATATGTGGTTACCGGGGATCGAACTCAGGTCCTTGCTCTTGCGAGGCAGGCGCCGGAACCACTGAGCTAACCCTCCGGCCCTCTTCCTTCTTTTCTTGATTGTTTGTTTTTAGTGTCTTTGTTTCTCTTGGCTTATATCATGATGTTGTTTTTTAAATACATATTTTAAAACATTTAAGTGGCGATATACACAGAGAAATACAGTTTCAGAAGCAAGTGAATTTTCACAGCCTGTAAAACAAGTACGCAGATCACAGAACAGAAATTACCTACCAGTATACTTCAGAGGCCGTGCTCTTGCTACCTTTATTTAATACCTTTCTTTCCATCCCAAATGGAAATGGTATCCTGACACTTAATGTTACCACCATTTCCTTCCTTATAAATTATTGAACTCCTTGAAATTTTGGGTGGTGGATGTTGATTTGCTGGAATGTTACTAGGTAAGGGAATCAGAGGCTATGTTCACTTACTTCCATTTTGCACTGAGATGATGCAAAGCTGATTTTTAGTTTGATCATCTTTACCTGGTAGAATATAGACTCTAAAACTTTTAAGCCAAAGCCTAGAAAAGTTAGCAGAAGTGCTTTTTAGGAGATTTATAGGTTTTGTTTCTATATTTTGGTTTATTGGTTGGAAACTCTCTACTCAGCACTTAATCTATTCCCATTTGTCTTACATAATTAATACATGGTTTTTAGAGGAAAACAGTTCCTAATGCCAGTCATGTTTTTCTAGGTTTACACATTCTAATCTTGCTTGTGTAATTTATTACTGTTCTTTTAGCTTTCTAATGCCTTGACACAGAGAGGTTTCATATTTTTTCCCATTTTTCTTGTTCTCCCTGAAAGATTTTTCCAAACTGTGTGTTAATCTTTCCTGGAAATAGAAGTGTATAATTGTGTATTGCCTGTTTTAAACACTGGAGTGTGTTGCTTTTTTCAGTCTATAACTGGTTTGGCTGAAGCTGTTTCAGTGTAATGAATTCTCCAAGTAAAACTTTAAAATTCAAAATGAAGTAACCATATAAGGACCTCATAATGTAAATTCTCAGATATGGCTGAGGATTTTTTGTCTGACAGATACTTTTAATGGAAAACCTTTCTTCATATTTGGCAGTAAGAGTTGAAGTAATTTCTATTATGTGGCTTCTAGAACTTTTTTTTTTTTTTTTTTTGAGACAGGGTCTTGCTTTGTAGTGCAGGCTGGCCCTGAGCTCACTGTGTAGCCCAGGCAAGTCTTGGACTCAGCAATCCTCGTGCTCTGGCTCCTGAGTGCTGGGATTACAGTCATGAGCCACCACGCCTGGCACTATGGTATGGGGTACTGATTGCTGGTGGGCATGAGTCACCATACCCGGCATTGTTGTATGTGCTTACCAGGGATTGAACCAGGGACCTTGCACTTGCTAGGCAGATGCTGGAACCATTGAGCTAAATCCTCAGCCCCTCTAGAATGTTCTTTTAAAAAATAAAAATCAGTGTTAATAACTACTGTTTGAATATTTCATTTGTACCAGGTACCAAGTGGCTGCATAACTTTCATTAAATTAATTCAGTCTTTGCAGACACCTTTCTAATTTAGACACTGCTTTTTATCTCTTTACAGAAAGTAAATTGAGATGAGGCAAGGTAGAGTAATGTGCAAGGTTACAGAGTGAGCCTTGCCATTGAACCCGTGTATCCTGGTATATATCTAGCATCCATTCTGATTGAGTTAATATGTGTTCTGAGTGGTTGAAAACTTGAGAAAACATAGTTCATAGTAATAGAGATTCAAATATGTTATTGGGAGTTGGTTGCTGTCCTTCATGGAAACATTATTCACTTCATTAGCCTCATAAAAATAGCAACCAATTATTTACAAGTTGTGTTTCTTTCCCATTTGATTCCAGCATATACAATAGGTACATAAATGTAGCTAGTAACTAGGAAAGCCAGATCTAGAAACTTATGCCATCTTGTTCTTGTGCCAATAGGACCAAATCGAAATTTTTTTTAGAAGCCCGATAGAATATTTTTGAGGAAATAGGTCTTTAACAAATAATAGATATCAACAGTTATAAGTAACATGTTCATTAGCTTTGTTATCTTACAATCTTATGATTAAAATTTTAAATGTTATTTCAAATTATCTTTTATTTTAGGAAATTATGCTAATTTATATGATGTTAAATCTGAATTTGTGGAAATTTTCTTAATAGCTGTATAAGATCTTTCACTCTTATATAAGAAGGATACTAATGAAAGAAAATTAGTTATAGAAACTTTTTACTAAAATTACTAACATAATCCTAAACATTTGTGTGATAAAATTGAACTAGAATAGAATATATTAATTAACAACAAAGAAATGGAATGAATAAATGCTTATTAAAAGCAGCTTTTACAAACGTGAGATTTTATTTGTTAGGTTAGGTACCATTTTTGTTAAGAACATTTTCATCATACATTACTTTCAGAAAGAATTTGAGCATCTGTCTAATTTGATGTGGCCTCTAAGATAATAGGTGTGTGGTTAGATTATGACAGTAGAGTGCACATGCACTTGATTGTGGAGCTCTGTTGGCTTACTGATGTAGAACTACTTGAGCTTGGAGCTCCCTAAAGGCATAATCAAATCTGGTTTGATATAAAAGTGTATCTAAACTACAGTCTGTTTTAATCACTATGGGAAAAGTAATTTGTTGGAATTTTGTATTCACAGGAAGATGAAGTTATATGTTCTAGTTTAATTTTGATGATGGTTATTATTTTAATTTTTTTAGAGTCTAAATTTTGTGAATTTCTATTTGTATAATTTAAGATTTTTTTACTACAGGAGTAGTGAAACATGCCTGAAAATCCAAATAGCACTTCTGCCAGGCTCTTTCTTACATGTTTTTTTTAAAAAAAACACTTAGGGGCCGGAGGGTTAGCTCAGTGGTTCCGGCGCCTGCCTCGTGAGCGCAAGGACCTGAGTTCGATCCCCGGTAACCACATATAATGCTGGGCGTGGAGACTCACGCCCACCAACAACCAACACCGCATACCACAATGCCGGACGTGGTGGCTCACGCCTGTAATCCCAGCACTCGGGAGGTAGAGACAGGAGGATT
>PVIC010022236.1:0-27875 GCA_004025085.1 Thryonomys swinderianus | reverse complement strand
AGCCTGGACAACTTAGTGATTTAGTGAGACGCTGCCTTGAAAAAAAAAAAAATGAAAGAGCCTGGGGGTGGAGTCAGTGTGAAGGGCCCAGCTTCGATGGCCAGTACTGAGAGAAAAAGAAAATGAAGAGGAGGAGAAGGAGGAAGACGAGAGGCCAAAGGCTCCGACCTGAACGTCCCCCCTGGGTGATGTGTAATGCAGTATCACGCTGGCCACAGAAATATGTATGGTAACTGGGCACCAATACAAATTAAAAGGCATGTTTGGAAAAACTAACAAAACTGAAGTCAAGCACAGGGCCCTGGAGCTGCAGGGGTTCCTGCAGTGTCCCGGTTTGATCGCCAGGCCCTGGTTACGTAAGATGCTCGCTTCAGGGGAAGCAGGGAGAAGGGTATTCAGAACCTTCGTGCTATTTTTGTGATTTTTCTGTAAGTTTAAAATTATTTCAAAACAAAACATTTTTTTTTAAATCAAATCTTTAAGGCACTAAAAAAAAAATCCTGAAGCAGTAAGGAAAAAATTAGTCTCAGAAAGAGGCAGTGGGTGACACAGGGGATGGGAAGGGACATCCTCTTTGCGTGGGGACATTTAAATAGACAGCTGAACGATGAGGAGGATTCGGCAGGAAGAGACAGGATGTTGCAAGACTAGAGTTCTCTGGGTGGGAACAGTAGGTGCAAAGGTCCTGGGGCCGCCAGATCAAAGGGCGAGGCAAAGTGTGGGTAGAAAGAAATGGTGAGGGTACAGGCTCCTGAAGGAAAGCCTTAGTGCCCATTTTATTGCCTGCGTTTTGTGGAGCCTGGGGACCCCAGGTGGCACCCAGACACTCATGGCATGAAGAGCTGGGTCCCTGGGTGTTGCGGCCCCAGGCCCAGCTGGCAACCACTGGACCGTGATGTCCTCTGCCAGGCAGAAGCCGAGCCCCAGGCCCAGCCCCAGCTTCCAGCTGCTGCCTGTGGAAATGCTAACGAGTCTCGCGTCGCGCCTCCCTCCGATGCGTGCGTGCGTGTGTGCGTGTGTGTGTGTTTAATTCGGGAATGAATTTAATTCTAATTCCGCCGACTTCAGGGATGGGAAACAGCTGTCTAACGAGTTAACACTGGGTTTTAAATAGCCCGCATCTGTTTGCCGTCTGCGGCAGCACCCGCCCGCTGAGGCCATTCTGTGGCTGCAAGGGATCCTTGGATTTGGGCCTGGGCTGTGTCTCTGGAGACCACACAGAGCATGGACTGGGGGGTCCCAAGAGCCCCATCAGCGGGCGGCCTCACTAGGGGCAACCTTGACCCTGACTCAGTGGTCCCTGGGGGCCTGGGATCCAGTAGGCACTCAAAAAATGCTTTGGGGAGCTCAAGGTCCCAAGTTTGATCCCCAGTACCAAACACCACAATGCTGGGCATGGTGACTCACGCTTGCAATCCCAGCACTCGGGAGGCAGAGGCAGGAGGATTGCTGTAAATTCGAGGCTTGCCTGGGCTACACAGTGAGCTCAGGGCCAGCCTGAACTACAAAGCCAGACCCTGTCTCAAAAAAAAAAAAAAAATGCTTACAGGAACCCACAAGAAGCCAGAAATGGTGGCGTGCACTGAGGAGGCTGAAGCAGGAGGATCGCTGCGAGTCTGAGGCTAGCCTGGGCTGCATAGCAAGACCCTGTCTCAAATGCAAAAAGTTCCCAGCAGTGGGAACAGCAAAGGCTGCAGAAGGACCAGAAAAAACCCAGGAGCCTGGTGGGACTGGACGGAGCTGGAGCTCAGGAAGTATTGTAGTCAGCGTCCTGCAGGTTAAACTTTAACCCAAGCGCTGCGGGGATCCGTCCCAGGCTTGGGGTCAAGAGGGATCCAGTTTGCAACTGCTGTAGGGCTCCCACCTGGGCTTCAGTGCGCATTTACTGAGCTCCCACTGGTACGATGCCCTCAGGGCGCACTTTACAGAGACCAGGGCCAAGGTGACACCCCAAGTCCCGACCCCCTCAGTGGGTGATGCTCTGCAGTTGGACTGACACAGTCACAAGGCCCAGCCTCAGTTTCTTCTCTGTAAGCCCACGCGCATGGGCACTGAGTCTCTGGGAGACAGAACAAGCTGACCCAGGTCCAGCCCCTTGAACGCAGGCCCTGCTGCAGAGATTGCACGCCAATTGCGTAGAGATTGCATAGGGTGTGCCCAGCAAGCCCGATTTGAGTGTGCACGTGTGTGAGTGTGAGCTGCTGGACATGTCCTCAGCTGTGCCACCCTGCAAGCACCAAAGAGCAGCTCCTCCCAGGAGGAGCCCGAGCCCAGGGTCTCGCTCTGTAGTTCAGGCTGGCCTTGAACTCACTGTAATCCAGGCTGTCATTGTAGCTGCAGCAATCCTCCTGCCTCAGCATCCTAAATGTTGGGACTACAAGCATGCACTACCACAATATTTAAAGTATATGGATAGTAAACCACAAATATTTCAAGTGTATACACTGGTTTATTATGCCCAGATTAACCAAGCTGTACGCTCGCATGTATCTCTTATTTATTTTGCGGAACTAGGGCTGAAACTCATGAGCACTGTACCACTAAGCTACCTTTTTTTTTTTGAGACAGGGTCTCGCTTTGTAGTTCAGGCTGGCCCTGAGCTCACTATGTAGCCCAGGCAAGCCTCGAACTCAGCAATCCTCCTGCCTCTGCCTCCCAAGTGCTGGGATTACAGGGGTGAGCCACCACGCCCGGCACTGTGGTATGTGGTATTGATGGCTGGTGGGCGTGAGTCACCACACCCAGCATGGTATGTGGTTACCAAGGATGGAACTCAGGATGTTGGGCTTGCAAGGCAGGCACCGGAACCACTGAGCTAAATTTCCGGCCTCCACTAAGCTACCTTTCTGTCTTTTATTTGGAGACAGGGACTCAAAGAGTAGCCTTGGCTGGGTTCAAACTCGCCGCCCTCCTGCCTCAGCCTCCTAGAGTGCTGGGAAGACCACTGTATGTTATGGCACCCAGCAAACCTATGGACTGTGTACATCAACCATGTGCACCGCAGTGAAGTTATAAACAAAAAATAGACCAACACCCGCCACCCCAAGCAGCAGAGCTCAGCACCCACGCACAGAGTGAACCAGTAAGTGGCCATCACAGTGACCGGGAACAGGCAGGAGAGATGCCAAGGACATGGGGGCCTGGGTCCCCTCCCCAGTGCACACCCCAAGCTCCTGGGAAAGGAGCCGGGCTTTGTCAGCCTTGGACTCACCCCGGCCACAGAAAGCAATTTCCTAAAGCTCTGCTCTCTGCCAACGAGGCCCAAGATTAATTACGGCCATAAATGTGTGGGGCGCCATGTAAATATTTCATAGATGTGAGCGTGCACACCCACACACACACACACACACAGCCTGCGGGCTGCTCCTTCCTGTTTTGCCCTTTTGCTTTTCTTTAAAGGAAACTTCAGGAAGCTGGGCGTGGGGGGCGGTGCGCGTGCCTATCATTCAGCACTCAGGAGGCTGAGGCAGGGGGATCCCCTTGAGTTCGAACCCAGCTTGGATAACATAGCAAGACCCTGTCTCAAAGAAATCAAATCAAATAAAAATTAAAAATCAGGGCCAGAGATTTGGCTCAGTGGTTCCAGCGCCTGCCTTGCAAGCGCAAGGTCCGTGGTTCAATCCCCAGTAACCACATACAACAACACTGGGCGTGATGGCCACGCCCGCTGGCAATCAGTACCTCACACCACAGTTGCCGGGCATGGTGGCTCAAACCTGTAATCCCAGCCCTCGGGAGGCAGAGGCAGGAGGATTGCTGAGTTCAAGGCTTGCCTGGGCTCCATAGTGCTGAGGGCCAGCCTGAACTCCAAAGTGAGACCCTGTCTCAAAAAAAAATTAAAAATCATGTACAGGAAGCTGCCAGATGGAATAAGGAAGCCCCTGCCCTCCCATTGCAGCTCTTGCAACTTCTCTCCCTGGGAATCTTGGCCCCAGGTTAGAGGAAGCAGTTGGTTTGCGATTCTTTGATTTGAGACAGGGTATAGCTTCTGGGTAGACTTGGGGATCCCTGTGAACTTCTAAAAAACAGCCAACAACCTTTCCCAGATATTCCTGGGAGGGAAAGTAGGGGTTTCAAACCCAGATCTGGGGTGGGTCGGAGAAGCCTGGGCCTGATTTTATCTCTGGAACTTCCTGGCTGGGTGAATGCCTCTACCTCTCTGGGCCTCGGTTTCCCCACTGCGAAATGAGGGTAACAACGTCATGTGAGACTCTGGGGCAGTGTGGCCTAAAATCCTTACAAAGGAGGTAGGACCTAGGGCCTTTGCTCAGAGCTCCATCCCTGCACCTTTTTCTTTTTCTCCTTCCCTCCCTCCCTCCCTCCCTTCCTTCCTGCCAGCCTACCTGCCTGCCTTCCTTTCTTCCTTCTTTTCTTTCTTTCTTTTTCTCTCCCCCCCTTCTTTCTTTTTAGAGATGTGATCTCTCTAAATTACTAAAAGACCCAGAATGGTCTCAAACTTGTGATCCTCCTGCCTCAGCCTCCTGAGTGCTAGGATGACTGGCATGCACACAATGCCAAGCCAGACCCTTATTTCTTTTCTTTTTGCAGTACCAGGTAGTGGTGTGGCTCTAATAAATAAATAATAATAAATAAATCCCTGGCCCCTCAGACCCTTATTTCTTATTTTTTCATCTTTGCATTTTACATGTGGAGGCTCAAAGCTGTGCAGAAATTGGTTGGGGACCCTGACAGGATGTAGCCAAAGGAACCCAGAGACCTTTCTGGGATCACAAGGCCGTTCTGTGTGCTGATGTGGAAACTGAGGCCTAGAGATGCAGCAGGGAGCGCACGCAGGCTTTTGAGGGGCTCAGATCCCCGTCACGTCCCTGCCTATCCCGGCCACCATGGAAGCTGCCTCCCGGACTCCAGTGGACATGAGTCTCGGCTGTGGCAGGGACACGGTGGGACTGTCACCTCCGGGGCCAGCAGCGGTGGATGGTCAGAGGGAGCAAGAGTCGGCGCCCAGCTGGCCCGGTCTGCCTGCAGCCTCGGGTGACAACTGGGGCCGCCCAGTGATCCAGAGGACAAACAGACTGACTCCAGAAAGCTTCCTCGGCCCAGGCGAGGACCAAGTCGGGCGGCGCAGGGTCGGGGGAGCCCCTGGGGCTGCAGCAGAAGCAGCCGGGGCAGAGGAGGGGGGAGGGACGGTGGCCGCGCGGGACCTGTGGGCTGCAGAGAGGACCTGGGCTCCGGCTCAGGGCGATGGGAGCTCGGAGGACGGAGGGCGGAGGGGCAGGACGGGCTCGGCGTTGACAGCGCCCTCTGGTGGCTGGCGCGGGAGGACAGGCTGGGGGCCCTGGAAGGCGGAGGCGGGGTGCAAACGGCCCAGGGGGCTGGGGGGCTTCCCGGGAGCCCAGCACCGAGCTGCCGGTGCGAGAGGAGCAGCTCGAGGTCTGGGGTAAGAAGGGGCCTCCCAGGAAGGGGCCCAGCCAGTGCAAGGGCCCTGGGGCCGGAGGAGGCGGACTGGACCGTTCCGGACGTCGTGGGCCGGAGTGAGGACCCCGCGCGTTGCAGGGGGGCCGAGGCTGGTGCAGAGCAGGGGGAGGAGCAGCGGGACGCGTGAGGCATCGCGATCTCCCCCGGGACACCGTCACTGTGATGCCGGCCGGTTCGCTCCCAGGACACGGCGCGCGGCACAGGGCCCCGCCCCCAGCCACTCCCGGAGCCCCGTACTCAGGGCCAGGCGGTGGTGGGCCCCGGACTTCCGGGTTGTGCGGACTTCGCTGTCGAACCCACTCACTTGGCTTCCAACCTCTTGCTTTCCCCACGCGGGAGGAGAAAGATTCTCCTGCACAAAACCCACCACGGCTCCCTCCCTGGTTCCTGTGAATAAAGCCCAGGCCCTCCCTGCGGCCCACAAGGCCCTGCACACCCCCCTGTCCCCTCCCTCTGCCCGTCTGCTCCGGCCACAAGGGCTTCCCACACCCCTGCTCTTCTCTGGGCTCTGTGCTGCCCCCGGGCCTTTGCACGGCGCCCTCCACCTGCCGCTCGCTCCCCGCCCTGGCTAGTGCATCTCTCAGGTCTCAGCTCCAGCGTCGAGAAGTCACTGCGCACCCGTGAAGGAAAGAGGGAGGAAAGGAGAGGCCAGTGTCGCAGAGCGGACGTGGGCCAGGCTGTTGCCGGGGGGAGGGAGGCGGGGACGTCGGAGAGTGTGAGTCCAGCGCTGGGCGTGACCCTGGCGTGCGGGGAGCCCTCCCCCACCCCCACTCCCTGCTTCGGCTCATCGACACTCGCCAGAGATGGGGGAAATATTTTCTCTCCAGCTGACATTTTTGGAAAAATATGATTCCTCCAGCTTTTTTCCCTGCGAAAAACATGTCCATCAAAACCGTCCCTGGGGCGCCGGCAGCAGGAGGAGACCGCAAGACTGGGACCGGGGAGACGGAGGTGGTGGCCAGCGGTCTCTCTCTCCTTCGCGGTCTCTGCAGTGAGACAACAGCAAAACGGTGAGATACCAGGAAGAGGGGCTGGGGCCCTGTCCTCTCCACCGGCTGGCACAGCAGAACCATTGTTGAGATGAGGAAGCAGAGCTCAGAGAGGGGGAGACACTTTCTCCACATCACACAGCAGAGCTAAAGAGCAAATCCAGATCCTGCCTGACTTGACTCCCCAGGGACACTGCAGGAGCCTTTGTCTCCCCAGGGGGCGGAGGAAGGAGTGACAGCCCGGAGAGGCTGGCATGGCAAAGGCTTCATTCAGGCAGGCTCCATGCACGACCCGAGCTGGGCCAGCGGCCCTCAGTTAAATCAGCCTTCGAGACTATTCTCAGTGCCTGGGTCCCTCCAGCACATCTGTGGTCCCCAAATCTCTGGGCCAGCAGGTGCAGGATGAAAGGAAGAAGAGTCTGGGGACTAGGGACCCCCAGGTGACCCCCCCGTCCCTCAGGCTGCTCCAGCTGCACGACTGATAGAACCCTGAAAAATAAAACCAAATGTGTGGCCAGGTACAGTGAGACCCCCGCTGGCCGGGCTGGGCTCTGTGCCTGTCTTTAAACCCTGAGGAGTTACAGCAGAGATGTTAGACAAATAAGGGGGGCCGTCAGCAAGCCTGGGCAGGGCGACACACACCTGTCATCCCAGCGCTCTGGGAGGCTGAGGCAGGAGGATCTCAAGTCCGAACCCAGCCTGGGCAACTTGGCAGACCCTGCCTCAAAATAAAAAATAAACCGGCTGGGATGTAGCTCAGTGTGAAGGCCCTGGGTTCCATTCCCAGTGCTGAAAAAAATAAAAACAGATAAGTAGAGTACAGTGGTGAAGAATGTGGCGGCTGTGGACCTATTATGTTGGGTTCAAAGCCCCACTCTGCCACGTTCTCGCTGTGCAACCTTACATAAGTTGTCCACTCTCTCTGTGCTGTTGTTTCTATTGGTAAAAGAGATATAAACCTTGCTCCTGCCGCCCGGTTTAAAATGCTGATGTTAATACATAGGACAGGGCCCGGCACACAGTAGGTGTTCAGACAGCGGAGCATAATTAGCTATGTGACCACACACACACACACACACACACGCACACACGCACACACCCGCCTCCATCGGAGTGAAGACACTTTCCCCCTCTGCCGCCCAGGGGCCCAAAGGCCGCTGAGGACGCCGGGCGGGCGAGGGAGCCGGTCCGTGCCGCAGCGCCACCGCCCGCCGCGCACTCCGCCAGCAGCCGCATAAATCCCGCTTTACGGCCGTATTGACGGCAGCGCGGGGAGCGGCCCTGGCGAGCCCCGATTAATTTTCCCGTCTGGCATCTGCGCTGCGCAGACTTCTGGGCCCGGCGGGAGGGGCAGAGCCAGCCGAGGACAGGCCGGGCCGAGGACAAGGTCGTGCGGAGGCTGGGGTGTCGCAGATTCTACACAGGGAGCCGTTTGGGAGCGTCCCCAACTCGGCGCTCCTTAGAGAGAGGGTGAGCAAGAGAGGGCCGTGAGCCCCGAGCACAGGACGAACTGCAGGTGTCAAATTAGAATGAAAACGAGCTTCGCCCGGGAGACACTGGAGCCAGAACCCTGACTCTGGGGCAGGAAGACTGGCGGGCTACCTGCACGGCCATGCAAAGGCCCTGGGGCAGCGGTGCAGGCGCAGAAGGAGCCTGTGTGGCCGCAGCAGAGGGACTGGGGGGCAGAGAGGGAGGAGGGCAGGGGCATGCCCTGCAGGGCCCTGTGGGCTGCCGCGAGGTCGGAGCCCTGGAGGGTTGAGGGCAGAGAGGGAAGACCCGACGGGGGGTCACAGCGCCCTCTGGCGGCTGTCTGGATAACAGCTGCGGAACCCTCAGTGAAAAGAAACCGAGTGAGAAATTGTCCCGATGGTGGTCCCAGGCGATGAACCAGCCAGCCCCTCACTCTTCAAAAGAAAAATCCGGGCCTCAAAGCCCCCAGGGAGAGAGTGCAACTGTGAGACTCCATTTCATTTTTTAACTCTGGCTTTTAAAATCACATCAAAGCGCACACAGCATATAATTTCTCACCTTCACCAGGCACAGTGGCCCACATCTGTCCTCCCAGCTACTCTGGAGGCTGAGGCAGGAAGATGGAAATGTTGAGGTCAGCCTGGACCACACAGACAGACCTCCCCCTCCAGACCTCTCTCATCTCCTCAAAGCAAGCCTCTGTCCCCAGGAAATGCTGACTCCCCCCCTCTGCCCAGCGGGACACCAACATCCTGCCTCCTGCCTCTGTGGGTCTGACAACAACCTCTCGGGAATGGGAGTTTGCAGTTTGTGTCCTTCTGTGTCTAATTCAGTTCTCATAGGACAATGTCCTCGATGTGTGTCCACACTCCAGCAATGTCAGGATTTCCTTTGTTTTTCGTGGCTATATAATATTCCAGTGTGCAGATGGGGCATGTTGTGTTGATCTGTTCATCCGTCGACAGAAACTTGATTTATTTCTACCTGCTGGGTAGAAAGGTTGAAAGAGAATAAAAGAGAATTAATTTTCTCTTTAGTGGAATTTAATGTCCTATCTGGGCTGACAGACAGTATCATGTGATCTTCCCACTGTCCTAAGCATCCCATGTGGATGTGCTGTCCAGATTGGACCTCACCTAAGACAGCCTGGGAGACTGACACCCAAGATGAAGCTTTGTGAGTCCATGGGAAGCTGGGGTGGGCCCCAGAGGCCTGGGCAAGGGCTTCCACCTCCACAGCTGTCCCTTGGCAGTTGGTACTGGAAACTACCTGACAGAGACCCAGGACAGTCACGTCTGACCTGGGGCCTCAGCCCATACAGGTGGTATCTGGCAGGCCAGGTGGTGAGCCTCGAGCTCCTTGCATGTTACCTGTGCTATAAATAAGCCCAGAAGGAAATGTGTCCTCCAGAGTGTATCAGGTAGCTATTACTGAGTAACAAAGTTCCCCCAAGTTCAGTAGCTTAAACACTATTACTTCACAGGGTGCATGGGTTGGGAACTGGGCACAGCTTGGTAGGGTCCTTTCTTCCAAAGCTTTCTGCAGGGGGAGCAGTTTGGGTGCCAGCTGGGACTATCAGCCACCACAGTGTGACTAAAGAAGAAGCTGCTTGTAACATCCCTCTGATGTTGTCAGGCTACATTTTTTGTGACTGTAAATCTGAGTCCTCAGCTTCTGGCTGACTGTCAGCTGAATTCTTCTAGAGCCCACTCCTGCCTCATATCACATTGTAGCCACTCACCAATAAGAGAGAAAAAGTGACAAATCTATTAGCAAGATGGATTCCTATAGGAAGTAGCATAATCACAGAAGTGATTTCCTGTCCCTTTTGCCATACTCTGTTGGTGACCAGCAAGTTAGAGTTCCTGCCCACTCTGACAGGAGAGTATGTGTAGAGGCAGGATCCATGGCAGCCACCTTGGGATCTAGAGGCAAAGAAGGGAGGGCGTCCAATGGCTCTTGGCCCTGATGGTTTTCTAGGGCAGCAGAAGAGAAGGTGAAGGGCTAGAGAGATCGCAGTTTCCAAAGGGAGGAACTAAAAAGGTATTAAATTTCACACATATTTTTCTGTCCCCCTCCCCTTTTTCCCAGTCATGTATTCCCAAAAGACCAGTGCCAGATTCCTTGTGGGTAGGTCACGCCTCTCTCCCTGGAATGATTTCTCGGACAGGATCCCTGATCCAACTTGGGGAAAGATTTACTAGGGAGGCAGCATCTATACTGAGTCCCAAGGATGTGGGGGGCCTGGAGGCTTTGGGTGTGCTCTCGGGTCTGAGGAGAGAGGGATCTCCGCAGATGGCCGGACCAGCCAGACCTTGGAGACTCAATTCGAGAGTCAATGGGGGCCGGGGGACGAGGTGGGGGGTGCCTTGTGCTCACAAGGGAAGGAAACAGGGCTATGCAAAGGCATGAAGGGACAGGTTGTCACTTTGCCTCCAAATGACACCCATTGTACAGATGGGGGACACTGAGGCTTAGAAAGCAGAAGCTGATTTCTGATAGATGTTTGAGGTCCTTATTAGTGCTCAGCCTAATGTTGAAGCCCCACCCTATGAGCTCTGTATTTAAAACAAGAGCACCCGTGGGCCAGGGATTTAGCTCAGTGGCACCATGCCTGCCTCAAAAGCACAAGGTTCTAAGTTTGATCCTTGGTACTAGGAAAAAAAAAAAAAAGCACCCCTGTGCTGAGCAGGTTCTCTCTGAGTACTGTGAATCAGGACCACCTACACCCCAACACCTGTTTTATGCACTTTTGTGCTCACACTCCTGGGGGTGGAACTCAGGGCCTTCACACTCACCTACGATCTCCAGCCAGTTGTCATTTTTTATTTTGAGACAGAATCTCGCTGTGTCACTAAGTTACCCAGGAGGTGCTTGAACATAAGATCCTCCTGCCTCAGCCTCCAGAGTGCTCAGATGACAAGACACGCACTGTACATCTAGCTTACACAGATAAATACTTGGGAAAAAAATAAGAATAATATTTGTGAGCATGTGACAGTGCTAGGAAACTCAAATTTCAGGACTAATATATAAAGTTTTATTGGTATACAGCCATGCTCACAGGGGCCCACGGCCACTCCCACACGATGGCGGATGGGACCCAGTGGGTCACCAAGCCTAAAATGTTGACTTCCTGGCTCTCTAGTCCCTGTGCTGGTCAGCTAACGCCTAGCATCAACTTCCTGAGTGAGATGCTACTGCCTTCCTGGGTTCATACATTTGGGGAAACTGAGGCACACAGGGCCAAGCTTGCAGCCCGTGACCAGTTGAACAAATCTGAGCTCAGAGCCCTTGTGCTCTTGCCCTAATCTCTGGGGGCTGCCTAGGGGGAGCTCTCTGGCCCAGGCCTTAGCCTTCAGAGCGGGACTGTTTGAATTCAGCGTGCTCTCCCCCCCCCCCCGGCCCAGCAAGCGAGCACAGAAGGTCGGGGTCAGGGATCAGGGCCGCAGCATCGCGCCTGGGTCAGGCGGCAGGTCACTAAGCGCCAGAGCAAGCTCCGGAAGCAGCCGGCTCCCCCCACCGCGACGCTCTGGGCAGCCCGCCAATTAAGAGCTAATCAATTAAACAAACCCTGCACTGGGCTGCCCTGAGAGGAAGAAGCTCACGGTC
Organism: Thryonomys swinderianus; assembly: GCA_004025085.1. Lineage (NCBI taxonomy): Eukaryota > Metazoa > Chordata > Mammalia > Rodentia > Thryonomyidae > Thryonomys > Thryonomys swinderianus. Next base: position 16,368 of record PVIC010022236.1, on the reverse strand, counting down.
CTGGGGTCCAGGCCGATGTGCGCGGTCGGGTCTGAGAGAAGGATCCGCTCAGAGGGCCGGAGCGGCCGCACCTGCCAGGCTCGATTCTTCTAGAATCTATGGGGGGGCACAGAGCCTTGTGGGGAGGGGCCTTGTTAGGAAAAAAGCGAGCCTGTTGGGCCCAGGGCGCACAGCTTGTGTGGCTGAGTTCGAGCAGAGCGGAGGGAAAACGAGGCTATAATTTGTTCATTTTACGTGTCAATCAGGCGATGGAAGTTGCAGGGTTTTTTGTCCGGTGCTCTCCGAGTGATTTGATACCTGACAAGGAAGCGTGAAAAGATGGGCTGCACCTCACGGACTCAAACCCGCAGCTGTCTCGCTGGGGCCCAAAGAAGCAGAGACGCTGTGAGAAACCCCCGCCCCCCATGCAGCCTTTCCTGAGCCCCTGCGCTCAGACTGTGCAATTCCAACCTGGCATTTAGTGTGTGGCTTCTCTTACTGATCACTTCCCGAACGCTGGAGGAGAGACATGCTTCCCTCCCCCAAGGACATCAGTCCAGCGAGGTGACCTGTGTTGGGCAACACAGTCTGAGCAGAAGGGACAGCAAGCAATTCAGAGCATGGACTATAAGACTCGCCATGTGTCTTTTGCATATCTTGTCAAATGAGACAAAGGAGCTGTCAGCAATGGCTAATCCAAGGAAGACGAGAAACATGTGCCTGGACACAATTCTCGGGGTATACCTGAGCCCAGCTGCCTTGAAGATAGGAGAAGTAGTAAACACTGTAGCTGTAATGCCAGAGAAATGTGTGGGATGTTTGTCACGAAGCTGTAGCTGTCTGCTACATGAGCATTAGCTTGTTGCCCTTCTGGCTTCTGTGATAGGTTGGATTGAGTAGGGCTGTATAGTCGACTCTGGCCAATGGGAAATGAGCTCAATCATTCCCAGCCCAGAGCATTTACTGATAGGGAGAGGGGGGTTTCTGTATGTCCCAGAGACACAATAGACAGACAGTGGCTGGACTGTGACAAGCCAAGGTCCTGGGCCGAGGCCACATAGGGCCAGCCCCTGGCCCAAAGGAATCCGCAATGGGAATGAGAAACAAACTGTTGGTGTCATTAGCTTCTGAGACATGGGGGCTGCTTGTTACTGTGCAACACTACACAGATGCTGACTGATATACTCAAATGGAGCTTTTGATAGCCGGGACAGAGAAATGACAGGAATGGTACAGATCCTGTGCGACAGAAGACTCCAGGCCCTGTCATATATGCTCAGCCTCTTTGAGGATTAAATGAAATGTCATTTAATTTAATATGCTTCCTCTTTTCCAGGATGCTCCAAGCACCAGATATCTGTAGCTATCTGCTATATTTTCTCCACCGAAGCGACCTGGGAACACGATGAAGTCACAAGTCACAGTTCCCAGCTCTTCCCACTGGGACATAAACCGATACTACCCAACACCTCCCCAGGGCACCTCCCTATGGCCACCAAGTGCCACTTCCTGTCCCTTCTCCCATCTCTCCATCACCACACGGGGACCTCCCCGCCCTGACACCGGAACTGCTGCCTGGTTTCCTTCCCAGGACACTGTGGCCTGTCCCGTCTGACCACACGAGAACTCGGACATCCTCGCCCCAGACCTCGGGTGTGGCGTGAGCTGTGGGCCACACCTGGGTTTATGTTTCTAAAAGCACCACCTTTCCTTCTTTCCCTCTGCAAGACATGGTTTCCCACCTCCTGTCAACCTGGCATTTGGGAGGCTGAGGCAGGAAGATAGCCACAAGTTTGAGGCCAGCCTGAGCTACATCATAATGAGACTGTCTCAGAAACAAAAACACCAGGGTTCTGGTGTCCAGCGTCTTCCCAACACCCTCCTGTCTCGGTCCAGAGCTCGCGGAAGGAACCTGTTTGGTAAAAACCTAATCACGCCCGCCCAGCCGAACATCGACATCAAAATTACTGCCGAGCCCTTGACTCGGGGTAATTAAGAGCATTTGGGACGTCTTTGCTTGATTAAAAGCAGATCATCCGTTCAGAATGGAAATTCAGAAGGCAAATTGCTTTTGTTGCCACCACGATGCTATTTTAAACCGCGTGGCTCTTGTACTAATAAAGCCCGTCGCTGTCACCCAAGCTGTCAGGGCGCTAGGACTCTGGATCTGCGTGACAGCCCGACTCTGGCGCCACCCTGACCAGCCGCGCCACAGCCCCCAGGGACGCCCCATGTCTGCCTGGCCCTGCTCCCCAACTCTGTGGGGCCCCAGCAGGCTCCTCCCACCCCCTGGGTGAGCTTCCCCTGAGCCTGCTACGGTCCCCACTCAACAGCCCTCCCTGCCTCTTTCTGACTGAGCTCAGCCGTCACCTCCTCAGCGGCTCCTGGGCCCCCCAGGCCAGCGCAGGGGCTTCCTGTGGGCTCTGCAGGCTGCCTCAGTGTCCCCCCTTCCAGCACCCAGGGTCCGTATTGTATCAGTCTCTCCTCCTGGACCCAGAGCGGGAGTGGGGTGGTGGGTGTGCTCTGACCATCAACGTGTCCCCAAAGCCCAGGTCAGGTGAGGGCACTGGGGGGGGGGTGCACACGGGTGGGTGGTCCGATGGGGGAGCGGATGTGTGGATGGGGAGGGCAAACGGATGGATAAGCTGGGGATGGTGCCTCACAACTGTCATCCCCCCTCTCAGGAGGCTGAAGCAGGAGGATCACCACGAGTCTGGGGCCACCCTGGGTTCATAGTGAGTTCAAAGCCAGCCTGCACTACAAAGCGAGACCCTGTCTCAAAAATATAAATGGATGGGCCGGAGGGTTAGCTCAGTGGTTCCGGCGCCTGCCTCGCAAGCGCAAGGCCCTGAGTTCGATCCCCGGTAACCACATACAATGCTGGGCATGGAGACTCATGCCCACCAGCCATCAATACCACATACCACAGTGCCAGGCGTGGTGGCTCACGCCTGTCATCCCACCACTCGGGAGGCAGAGACAGGAGGATTGCTGAGTTCAAAGCTTGCCTAGGCTACGTAGTGAGCTCAGAGCCAGTTTGAACTACAAAGCGAGACCCTGTCTCAAAAAAAAATATATATATGTATATATATATACATATATATATAAACGGATAGAAGGGTGGACAAGTGGACCGGTGGACGGTGGGTGGACGGGCAGTGTGGGGCTGCTTCTCTCTGCCCACAGCCCTGCTGCGCCGTCCCCTCTCCAGACAGTGACAAGAGGTCCCGTGAGCACCTCAGCCAGAAGCAGGAGGAGGACCAGGGCCTGCTGCCGCTCCCCACAGCCAAGACTCCGGGACCTGACGCCGGGCCTACGGGGGAGGGGCCTGCTGTGCGCTGAGGGGCGGGGCACAGGGAAGGGCCCAGCCGGCCAGCGGAGCGGGGCTGTGGGTGCCGAGGGCGCCGCAGTGTGACCACAGCTCGGCCCTGACGACCCGGCCTTGGCGGGTATGGATGACCACACCCCCTGGGCCTTTGTTCCGTTTCTTGAGACAGGGTCTTGCTATGTAGCACAGTCTAGCCTTGAGCTCCGGCACCTTCCTGCTTCAGCCTCCAGAGTGCTGGGACCGCAGGTGTGTCCCGCCACACTGTCACACAGACCCCTGGCTTTTAAAACACGGACACGCGCTTTGACCTGTAAACCTTGTCGCCTAGGAATCAACACGAGTGACATGAAGTGGAGACTTGTCTAGCGTGACCCCCCCCCCAAAACACACACACCAGGGACCCTGGACCATGTCTGGGGGCGCCCGTGCTGTCACACTGGGGCCGCCCACAGAGAGGCACGGGCCTCCGGTTCCCCAGCGCCCCTAACTCGCCTTTCACGAACCCTCTCTGCACCAAGCTCTCCGGGAACCTTTATCCACTGACTTCCTCTACAGTGCCGGGCATTACCCCATTTTCCAGATGTGACGCACTGAGGCCCAGAGCCGCAGGCTCCCGCTCCCAGGCACGGGGCCCTTCGTGGGTCAGCCTCCCGAGGCCGGAGAGCGCGGTGCCCGGGAGCCGCTCCAGACGGCAGGCCTCCCGCTCCGCCTCTGTGCCGACTCGAGAATCCTGGCCGCCCCATTCAGCGCCGCTGCGCCCCGTTAAGTCCCCGCCGGGCAGGCCGGGCAGGCCGGGCAGACGGCGTCTTTGCTCGCCTTTCCTCGTCCCCCCAGGCCCTGATCTAATCGCTTTCACCCTGGGATCCGTCTGGGAGGAGGCGGAGCGCCCGAGAGAACAAATAAGCGCAGAGGCGGAGAAAGAGCCTGCGGGGGCGGGGCGGGAAGGGGATTTTCGGGCGTCCGTGGCTGGCAGAGGCCGACCAGGCTCGGGCGGCCGGGGCGGGGGAGGCGTTCAGGGAAACAGATCCAGCGCCCCGCTTTGGGGGGCCTGGCTGCCTTGCTGTGCGACCTTGAGGAGTCTGTGCTCTCTCTGTGCCACGCGCGGCTGATAAGAGCGGGAAAGAGAAAAGGAGGGAGGGAGGGAGGGTCGCTGGCACCCTGATGCTGGCTTCCTGGGCTGTTTCTTTTGTTTAAATTGCCCAGGCTAGGCTCAAACTTGAAATCCTCTTGCCTCAGCCTCCTACCTTGCTGAGATGACAGGAGTGTGTCACCATACCCAGCTCCCCGGGGTCATCTCTGCATAATAATCCACCACGTGGATTTGGTCCCGTTTAGTCATTGTGGGTGAAATAGTTACTGACCTCCAGCTGAAGACCAGGCTGTGTCCTGGGCACGGGGACAAAGCAGAGACTGAGGGAGGCTGCCAGGTAGGGAGGGTGAGGGGCACAGGGTTCCCGGAGACGCTCCCAAAGTCACCGATGGATGGGAACATCCTTGTGTTATTCAAGTCCTCCAGGACTGGAAGAACAAGTAAAAGGACCAAGCAAACTGGGTCTGGTGGCTCACACCTGTCATCCCAGCATTTAGGAGGCCGAGGCAGGAGGATCGCTGTGAGTTCCATGCCATCCTGGGCTACGCAGTGAAACTTTGTCTCAAAAAGAAGGAGAAAGAGAAGAAGAAAAAGAAAATTTCAGGCATTGATCAATTTGGAGGCAAAAATAAGTAGGGCGGTGGGGTTAAGAAGCTGGCGTGTGACTTCCGTAAGAGATGAGGGAGGACCTCATGGAAGAGGCGGCATTTGTTTTTGCGTTTTTTGGTGTGTGGGTTTTGTTTTTTTTTTTTGTTTTGTTTTGTTTTGTTTTGTTTGTCCGTTTGAGACAGGGTCTCGCTTTGCAGTTCAGGCTGGCTCCGAGCTCACTGTGTAGCCCCGGCAAGCCTCGAACTCACAGCAATCCTCCGGCCTCTGCCTCCCATGTGTTGGGACTACAGGCGTGAGCCACCATGCCCAACAAGCAGCGGCATTTGAATGCCAGTCTGAAATTGAAAAGCTGGGGATTTGGCCAAATAGATTTCTAGAGGAAGCATTTAGAGAGGCAGGGTGCACCTTGCAAAGGCCCTGGGGCAGGATAGAGCCTGGTGTGTCAAAAAGCAGCGAGGAGGCCCACTGGCTGGGCACGCCTCCTTGGACCCAGAGTGGCTACCCCACCCACCCCGGGGGCAGCTGACTGGCTTGAATCCTGGCTCCTGTTCCCCAGCCATCTCCACACCTCCCAATTGCCAGGGCAAGATCACCGAGGCGGTCCTTTAGTCATTCCACAGACACTCACTAGACACGTTACCTCAGGACTCTGGGTGGCTGAGGCAGGAGGATTTGAAATTCAAATCCAGTCTGAGTCGTGTATTGACTTTGTGAGGCTCTGGCTCAAAAAACAGAAAGGTCCAGGGATGGAGCTCAGTGCAGAGGCCCAGTGTTCGGTCCGAAGTACTGAGGGAATAAAAACAAAACCTGAAAGTGAAGCCGACTGTGAGTTCAGTGAAAAGCATGCGGACTGCGCGCTGCCAGGCCCGACCCCACCCTGAGTTCAGCTGGTGCTGCTGCTTCCGGCCGTGCCTCGGCTAGCCCCCCACTTACCCGCTCCGGGCCTCAGTTTCCCCTCCCTTCCGGCCCCAGCCCGCCCAGCCCTCACTCCTGGAGCCAGCCTGCAGCCCACTCTGGGCATGATGCGCTTTGCCCCGCCGGCCTCCATCTCCGGCCCAGCAGGGGCCGCATTAGCTGCTCAAAACCCATTCGGGCAAATTAGACCAGAGGCCTCCGCGACAATCACGGGTCATTCTCCTCTGCGATTCAGGCCTCCTGCAGGGATGACAGCCCAGCATCAGGCCTGGGGGGGACAGCGGGGATTGGGGGGTCCCAGCCGGCCGGCTCGGGCCAGTGCCTCCTCCAAAGCAACCAGAGAAAGGAGGACGCCAACCTTGGGACTCCAGGGATTGTTTCTACGCTAAGGGACCTTCTGTGGCTCCCAGTGGCCCCTTCGGGCTCCCCCTAAAAGGCTGAGATGGGGGGAGAAGCCACCTCCGGAGGGTCTGAGATTCTCCCCACAGAGCTCCCAGAGGTTTGTTTGGATGCCTTCCGACCTTAGCCGTCCGCAGGGCAAGCAGGACTGGGTTTGTGGTCATTTCAGAAGCAGAGTGGATTTCAGGAGTGGTTTGATCTAGTACTTTCCACTGTTGCTCCTCAAGGGTCAAAGTTCATTCTCTCTTCTGAAACCTAATCGCAGCTCCGCCCCCTAAATCTTGCGCTTTTCTGCCTCTACAGTTTTACACACACACCGTGACCTCTGCCCAGTTGGCTGTGCCACCCTTCGAGCCCCTCCTCCAAGCCTCAGGCCTAGAGGTCACACACCAGTAGAGTCTGCGGAAAAAAAGTTCATGCAGTGGGCTGTTACCAAGCTGGGCCTCTCTGGGCCTCAGTTGCCCCATCCTGGAAAAGGAGAAGATTTGAATCTAGGAACATTAGACCTTCTGCTCTGTGGTTCGGTGACTCAGGGGTCCTCACAGGGTGCCCTGTGGGGGTCAGGCCCCTTGGTGGCCGTTTTAGTCAATGACCAGTACTATGTACAGCTGCTCTGGCCTGTGACAGTTTTAGTCACTCCCCCATCCCACGCCATGAGTAGGAACGGCTGCTCTACAGAGAGCAGCTAAGGGCCGGAGAGGTCCAGCTTCTTGCTAGATATCACACAGCTTGTTCGGGGCACAGCTGGGACTTGATGCTTACTTAGCCCTACACCATAAGATATCTCGCCTCCTGGTCGGGACTTCTGGGTCCAAATCTTCATTCCTGGCTATCAGAAAGGAAGATAGCTTCTCTCACATATACCTGTCTTTAGGTCTGAAATACAGTGAGAGGGTTAGGGCCACGCTCCACGGTGACCACTGCCCAGCATGCACAGGGCCCTGGGTCCCTCCCCCGAAGGGGGAAGAAAAACCAGCAATGAAGTCAGTGGGCTCAGTTTCCCCCTGAGAACTCTCTTTCCTCTTCAAGGTCACCCATATGGCTGACAAATTCTCCCTCTCTTACAGATCTGAAAACCCAGGCTCAGAGAGGAGACGCAGGTCTCCTAAGATCTCGCGGTGGGGCAGTGACATAGTATCTGACATTAATCGGGACAGGCTGACTGCACTGCACTGGGCCACACCTCCTGGCACTCTTGACCTTGGGGAGTGTCCCTGGACTGAAGCAGGACTGACCTATGTGGGCAGTGGAATAGGAAATGACAGGGACTTAGTGATCAGAGACTCTGGGGTCCCCACAGCGTCCCGTTTGGGGACCAGACCCCTTGGTGGCTGTTTTAGTCAATGACCAATAATATGTACAGTTGCTGAGTATAAAAGGGCCAAGACATAAACGGATAACTTCCTGTTTGTGTCTCTTAGATCCACACTCTAGGGCCTGATGGCTGCCGTGCTGGGAAAACTGCAAAGCATTGTGGGAAAGTGGAGCACTGTGGGAAAATGGCCAGGGACATTGTGGGAGAATCCACTTGTGAAGACTTGAGTCCTCCTTCTCCTCATCATGGAAGTGAGCTGGGCAGTGGTCTCTCCAGCTCTGGTCCAGCCTTCAGATGATCCAGTGGCAGCTGACATCTTGTCTGTGACCTTCTGAGAGATCCTGAGTCAGACTGGCCCAGCTAACTCACTTCTAAAATCTTTAACCATAAAACCATGAGAGTGGTAACTTTGTAAGTGTCAGCCCTATGTGCCTCAGGCTTGTTATTCCAGCACTCTGGAAGGCTGAGGTAAGAGAATCGTAAGTTCACCTGGGGATCTTAGTGACTTAGTGAGACTCTGTCTCAGAATAAAATATAAAAAAGAACTTGGGTTGTAGCTCAGTGCAAAGGCCATGGGTTCATCCCCAGTACATAAAAAAAGTTTCTCAGGCATGGCATATCTCTATAATCCCAGCACTCTGAGGCTGAAGAAGGAGGATCACTGTGGGTACATACTGAGTCCAAGCCCAGGCCAGTTGGAACTACACAGGGAGACTCTGTCTCCAAAAAGAAAAAAAAAAAAAAAAGGGCTAGAGGGTTAGCTCAGTGGTTCTGGCGTCTGTCTTGCAAGCTCAAGGTCCTGAGTTCGATCCCCGGTAACCACATATAATGCTGGGTGTGGAGACACACCCACCAACAATCAACACCGCATACCACAATGCGGGATGTGGTGGCTCACGTCTGTCATCCCAGAACTTGGAGGCAGAGACAGGAGGATTGCTGAGTTCGCGGCGGCTTGCCTGGGCACCATAGTGAGCTCAGGGCCAGCCTGAACTACAACGCGAGACCCTGTCTCAAAAGCAAAAAAAAAAAAAAGTTTTCAGGTAATTTACACAATTTAGCTTGAAGGAAGCCCCAAATCTTAGTGGCTTTAAAACAACTAAGGTTTATTTACTTGTGCTATTCGCTTGACGTGCATTGAGAGGTCTCTGTTGAGGCAGGTAGGCAAAAACATCAGGAGTCTCTTATGCCTGGAGAAGATGAAAACAATGGCTCCCTACTTTAGAAAGCCTGCTGGAGGGGCCGGGGATTTAGCTCAGTGGTTCCAGCATCTGCCTGGCAAGCACAAGTTTCCAAGTTCGATCCCTGGTAACCATACACCACAATATCAGGAGTGGTGGCTCGAGCCTGTCATCCCAGCACTGGGGAGGCAGAGGCAGGAGGATTGCTGTGAGTGCGAGGCTTGCCTGGGCTACATAGTGAGCTCAGAGCCAGCCTGAACTGCAAAGTGAGACCCTGTCTCAAAAAAAAAGCTTGATGGAAAGGTGGGTGCAGCGTGGAGGCCTGTCATCCAGCTGCTTAGGAGGCTAAGGCAGGAGGATCACAGGTTCAAGGTCAGCATGGGTGGGAAACTTAGTAAGACTCAAATAATATGTAATATAAATCAATCAATAAATATAAATAGGCACATATAAGCTTCTGTCTGGGAACAAGACTCATTGCTGAGGCTCACATTTTATAGCCCAAAGTAAATCACAAAACCACGTCTCACTGCAAAAATACGGTGAGTTTGTGTGCTACAACCACCAATCTCATAGCTCAAACAACAGAAACTTCTTCTTTTGCACTTCTGGAGACCAGGAGGCCAAGCCGAGGTGTCTGCTGGCAGGGCCAGCCCTCCCAAGGTTCTGGGAAAGGATCCATATTCTGGATCTTTCTCCTAACTTCTGTGGCTCCTTTGGCTTATGACAGCAAAATCCAGTTTCTCTCTGTCCCTCTCTGTCTCTATGGGGTATTGAACCCAGGGTCTTTGCACTGAGTTACATCCCAGCCCTTTCTTATTTTTCAACAAAGTCTTACTAAATCACTAATTTATCTAGGGTAAGCCTGAATCTGTGATCCTCCTGGCTTAGCCTCCCAGAATGGTGGAATAGTAGATATGCACCACCAAGCCCAGCTACAAATCCAATCTAACAGAGTGTCCTCTTTGGGAATGCTGTCACGAACGGCTCCTCACCCATCTCCTGACACTTAGTTCACAAACTCATAGAGCTAGGGTGCAATGCTACTTTTTCCCAGTAGAGGCCGCTCACACCCACACTTTCCATCCAGTAAAAGAAGCTTGGGTGTTGGTTCACAGTAGCACTCTGGGGTGGCTCTGCAGCCAAGCCTTGCATGATGGTTGTGGATTGAAAAGCCTGTGACTTAGGTGCTGTTGGCCTCCTTTTATAAATTACAACACTGAAAGGCCAGGGAAAACACGGCTGGGACCTGCTGGTTTCCTCATGGATCTCCCCTTAATCCCTAACCTGTCTTCTTCTCTGTGAAACCTGCCCACCACCTGTAATCTCAGCATTCAGGAGGCTGAGGCAGGAGAATTTTATGTTCAAGCCCAGCCTGGGCTACATAGTGAGTTCCAGGCTAGCCTGGACTACATGGCTAGACCTTGTTTCAAAACAAACAAATGGCATCTCACCCCAACCCTCTGTCTACCCTGATCATATGTCCCCACAGCACCGAGGGAGAGGACAGGGAAGCCCAGCCGGCTCTGTGCTCCAGGCTGGGCTGGGAAGACATGCCAGTGGCCCTGCCCAGCCCCGCTGGTCTTGGCCAGACCCTGGGAAATTGGATTAACTGGGAAAAGCTCGCCAGGATGATCCGTCAGGCTGCCTGAAGGACAGCGTATTGATTTCCACGTTGCGAAAAAATTAAATGATATCCCTTTTTGTTATTTAAAATGCTGCCTAAGCAATTCCGTAATGGAAGGGCCCGGCCTGGGGCCAGACGCTCTGGGCAGCTCCGACTGGGTGCGGGCTGGGACTGCGGATGCGGCCGTGCCCCCCCCCCCCCGTAATTGATGGCCCCCAAGAACAGCTCCATTTTGCCTGCGACACGCAGAACCTTGATTTATTAAAGACATAACAATTATGAAAATAGCTGATTTATAATCAACGCGCCTAAGCCGTAATTGATTCCTGGGGTGAAACTCAGAAGGGGAGGCGTTGGCCCCCGAGGGCAGAGTGTGTGAGGCCGACAGGCGGCAGACTTTGCCTGTCGCGAGGCTCTGGGCTCCGGGCCAGTTTTGCCCAGAGTGCCCAGCAGCCGTCACTTCCCGGTGACTGAGGCTCAGGGGCAATCATCCATTCTGCTCTGGGACCTCGCAGAGCGAGGCCAGGACTGCAGATGTGCCAGCCCGGTGACATCTGGACCCTTCTCTCTCCACAGGCCCCAGATGTTGCCAGATGTGACCCATAACAGCAGAGGGTGTGTCATTCCCATCATCCCAGGGCTCCCAGAGGCTGAGGCAGGAAGGTCTGTGAATTCAAATCCAGCCTGGGCGATCTGGTAAGATTGGGGCCAGACTGAACCTATCTAAAAAAATAAAGTTAATTCATTAAAAGAGGATAAATAGGGGATGGGAAAATGTACAAAGGCTTGAGCTAGGATGAGGGAGATAGAGTAGCCACAGAAGGGACTTGAATACCGGGCAAAACAGTTGGGGTTCTGCCGTGAGTAATGGGGACTCATGGGATGTTCCTCACCAGGAAGGTGAGAGCATCAGTACGGCTGTGGGACTAATCACCGGTGCTCCGAGCTCCCGAGCCCCACTTTGTGTAAGCAGCCACTGGGGCACAGAGAAGAGGAAGAAGGAGGGAGACAGAGAGTTGGGAGGGAGGGGGAAGCCAGTGAAAAGACACCTGTCTAGGAAGCAAGAGCTCACCCAGGCGTGGTGGCACACACCTGTCACCCCAGCTCCCCTGAGGCGGACGCAGGAAGATGGCCACAAGTTCCAGCCCAGCTTAGGCCACCCAGCAAGACTCTGCCCCCGTCCCTCAAAATCTTATCCTTGATTTCCAGCCTGCAGAGTTGGGCCATATGCTGTTGCTGTTATTTAAGCCACAGCCTGTGGCATTTTGTTCTAGCCTGGACACGCCGTATGGCACCCATGAGAATACCAGCTCCTGTCAGGACCCTGAAAACCACAGAAATGCAAGAAAACACTTGATTCCAATCGGCTCAGGTGAAAAAGCAGAGCTCCCGTCACGGGAATTCACGGCTTCAGGTACGGCTGGCTCCGGGTGCCCTGAGCACGCCTGCCTGTTCCTTCCTGCTGGGAGGGTCTCTCAGCTTAGCAACCTCAGAGGGAGACAGCTTCTTCCCCCAGTGCCACGCCAGAGGGGTCCCCCGACTGTCCAGGCCTTCCCGTTGGCGGGGCCATTTGGGTCCCATGCGTGGCACCCTTATAGGCCAGGGCTGGCATCTCTGAGAGCCCAGAAAGCAGATTTGTGGCAGGTAATGAACAGGCAAGGGAGGCAAAGGGGCTGGCGTGCAGGTGACTGGGAAGCCGTGCAGGCCCCCCCGGGGGGCTGCCCCAGCAGAGGGAGCAGGAGCAAAGGCACTGCCCGTCCACCAGCTCTGTGCTACACACGGAGAGTCCTGTGGGCTCCGCGCGGTGGGAAGCAGCTGACAGTGAGGACAGCACCTCCGACAGGGAGGAGTTTCAGGCCTGCAAATGAGAGTTCAGGGGTAAGATGGGTGGGGCACTCTCGCACCCAGGCTGAAGCCAACTCGGGTGAAACTTCCGAACCAGAAGCAGAACAAAGAGCCCCACCCACCCACCCCCCACTCCTAGAAGTTCAAGCTCAGCTGAGGCAACATACTGACTTAGCAAGACCCTATCTCAAAATTTAAAGTTAAAAAGACTTAGGATGTAGCTCATTGGGAGAGCGATTGGCTGGGATCCATGAGGCTCTGGGTTCTGCCCCCCAAACTGAAGAGAAATCTAGTCAGATTTCTTTGCTCTTAGAGAAACATGAATACTGAAATGGCTCTGTTCTCTTGGATGATGTTTGTGTTTGATGTCTGGAGTTCCAGCAGCCACTCTGTGACCAACTATAAGACCACAGGCTGAGAATGACAGAGCAGAGAAAAAGAAGCACCAAAGACCTTGACCATGTCTCCAGACGCCAAATGAAGACACGTGCCCAAACCATGAGCTACCTTTTTTTTTTCATAAACAAACGGCCACAGGTCTTTTGCTACAGTAATGATGAACTGCCTGATCCACTCTTGCTGTGTAAGATTCAGGGGTGAGTCCTCCTGGGCTCTCCAGCTGTGATCTGTGCAGGGACCTCCTAATCCAGGACGAACTTCCCTGCCTCTGACTTTGAGCTCAGCCCCATGACATGTTTTGCAAATGGTTGCAAGGAAGCCTGCCAATTCCAAGACTGAAAAAAAATCCCTTAGGGATTTTGTTTCTTCTTCCCGTCTTGTGGCCTCCTACCGCTGCTGCTTCTTTAGCCCACGCCACCCAAGGAAGAGAAGCTGGAACCAACCCAAGCCAGCCCGAGCTGCAATATGACCCTCAAGGTCAGCGGCCAAGGTTATCCTTCTCTGGCCAAATTCCAGCCAAACTGCATGCTCGGAAAAAAAACAATACACAATTGAACCAGAGCCTTGGAGTTTGGGATCTGCTCTGGTTTGGAGCTGGACTCTTCCTCAAGGCCTGTGTGCTGAAGCTGCAGCCCCGAGGAGGTGAGGCCCTCAAGGGACAGGACCAGAGGAAAGGAGTGAGGTCCTGGGGTTCGGCCTTGTCCCTCTTGTTTCTCTCTGTGCTTCGGGACTTGCACGAGTTGGGGATTTGGCCCATGGCAGGTGCCCACCAGCATGTGCAGTCCCAGCTCACGGCAACAGGGCCTACTAACCAATGGGCCGAAAATGCCGCACTTTGAGCCAACAGAAACCTTTCTCTTTCATAAACTATCTTGTGTATTTAGTTACAGTAACAGACAGATGCCTACAGAAGAGTTGATCTGTTACACAGCCTTCGCTAAGTGTTACACTTGTAAAGCTGCTATGGACCCGTTTTACAGAGAGGGGCAGGAGGCTCCCACAGGGGAAGCCTGAGTTCTCCTGGCTTATTAGAACAAAGCCAGGGTCCAACCCCACATGCTTCTGTTCTAGGGCCAGGGAGATGAGAACGTTCTGGAAATGGATGCATTAAAATGTATATTTTATCACCTTTTTAAAAACTGTGTATTTTATCGCTCTTATATTTTTGCAGTCCTGGGAAAGGAATCCAGAGCCTTCCCACACACTAAGCAAAAAATACACACCACTAAGCTCCACTTCCAGTCTTTGTCATTCACTCATTCATTCGTTCGTTCGTTCGTTCATTCATTCATTTGTTCGTTCATTCATTCAGGGCAAGATCTCAGGCTGGGCTCAAATGTGTGATCCTCTTGCCTCAGCCTCCCACAGGAGCTGGGTTGACCGGTGTGTATCACCAGGCCCAGCTTTTGAGAGGAAGGATATCGCCCCTCGAGGCGACTTTGCTCTGTGATCTACAGCGTTGGGCTTAGATGCCAACGCAGAGAATCCGAGGTCCAGGGAGCGCTGGGAGCTGTCAGGGGCCGCGCAGCAGGCCGGGGCGGCACCTGCAATCCCGGAGCCCACCGCAAGGGGGAGAGGTCCCGGGTCGGGGGCTGGCTCTGCCCGAGCGCCTGGCGGCCTGTCGGGGAGGCTGGAAGGTTAAGGCCGCAGCCTCTCTTTAGCCGAGCTGGGGAATTTCCTCCAGGGAGGCGCGGGCCTGCCCGCTGGGGCCTCCGCCCGGCTGTCTGATGGTGAGATTAGGGATTCCATTACTGTGGCGCAGCTTCCCGGACAGGACCGGCCGTGCTGCCTGGTGATCGCCCATGATAGCAGGTGCCGCAGCATCATGTCCTGGGCTGTCAGTACCCAGGGGTGGCCGGTCCCACCCTGCGCAGGGACGGGCTCTGGAGCCAGGGAAGGCAGGAGATGCCCCAGGTCACTGGCTAGGAGGGGTGAGAGCACACACCGACTGGGCCCCAGACGCGCTCCGCCCACTCAGCCCTCCGGCCTCCAGCTCCCGGCAGCCAAAAGCCATGTCCTCCCTGCAGCCACAGGGCCCTGCACAGCCCTCTGTTCTCTCTCCGCCTCCTCGTTCCCTTTCTCCCCTTTGCTCCTTCCACTCCAGTCCTGGTTTAAAACAAAACAAAACAAATGCCATCAATCTGGGCATAGAGGCACATGCCTGTAATCCCTGGGGAGGCTGAGGCAGGAGGGTTGCTTTGAGCTCACAATGAGTTCAAGGCCATCCTGGGCTGAATAGTGAGACCTCTGTTTTTAAAAATTACAAATTGGCCAGGCGTGGTGACTCACGCCTGTACTCCCAGCACTTGGGAGGCAGAGGCAGGAGGATCGCTGAGTTCAAGGCTTGCCTGGGCTGCATAGTGAGCTCAGGGCCAGCCTGAATTACAAAGCAAGACCTTGTCTCAAAGAAAAAAAAATTACAAATTGAAGAACTCAGTATGGAATAAATGGGGATAGAAAGTATCCTTTGCACCCGTTTGGATTCTTCTCTGGACAAAGAGTTCAGTAGGGGTGAGTTTCCTGCTATAGTGTTTGCACATGTGTACTGCTCTGAGGGCCACGGAAGTAGTCGGGTCACAGCAGGAAATGAGAAATCCTCACTGACTGGTTCCCCCCGTGAATCCATGCGGAGAGACCCACCTGTCTCGGCCTCCTGGTCTCTCCTGCTCTTCTCTGACCGCCCCTCTCTGTCTCTTTCAACGAAAAACTTCCCATCTCCACTTCTGTCCCTGGGTTGACACTGTTCAAAGTCAAACAGACAAAGCGTCCTCTCAGCCTCAAAAGAAAATTGCCGCCACCCAGCAGCAGGATAATTGAATCTGCAGGCAGCCTGTGGAATCGGAGGAAAGGGCGGGTGGACGCAGCTAGCACTCAAGGGGCCCCCGCCGGGGGGATGCGCTCGGCTCAGAGCGGGAGCGTAGGTCTGGGGTGCAAGAGACTGTCAGGGGGCCTACCCGGCCTGACAGGGCGCCGGGTCCTGCAGGGACAGCCCAAGGTCAGCGCTGGGCTCATGCCACTCACCCGCCCGCCCCTCCCTCAGCTCCGCATCCTCTCAAGGCCCGCACGGTGGTGATCGAGCGTGCATGCTTCATAAACTCTTGCCAACTGCCCCTTTCTTGGCTGGGTGCTAGAGATATCCGGATTAAAAATGGAATAAAATCCAGCGTTAGCCAGGCATGATGGCGCACGCCTGTCACCCCATTTACATGGGAGGCTGAGGCAGGAGGATCTCTAGTTCAAGTCCAATTTGAGCATTTTAGCGAAATTGACTCACAGTAAAATGGGGGGGGGGGCGGCGAGAGGTCCGGTCACGTGGGCTCGTTCATCCATCCTCAGGGCTTCGAAACAGAAAAGACAAGGCTGCACTGGCAAGGGCCAGCAGCGTCTGGCTGGGAACGTAAGTGCTGAGCAAACTCTGGTGGCTTCAGTCTCGCTGGGTCTAGGTGTGCGCTGGGGGAGGGGCAGGGAGGCAGGAAGCGCGGAGTCGCGGGAACTGTGTGCGCACTGGAGGCCCGTGGGTGTCCAGCTCCATCGAGGCCTTTATAAAAAATTCTTTCTTGGGCCGGAGGGTTAGCTCAGTGGTTCCGGCGCCTGCCTCACAAGCGCAAGGACCTGAGTTCGATCCCTGGTAACCACATATAACGCTGGGCGTGGAGACACGCCCACCAACAATCAACGCCG
>PVIC010022235.1:0-27809 GCA_004025085.1 Thryonomys swinderianus | reverse complement strand
AAAAAAAAAAAAAAAAAAAGCACAAATAGCCATCTCATTATAGTACTTAAATGGAAAAAGAATAGAATAACATTTGTTAAATTCTAACCAAAATAGCTTTAATTAGTAATGCATCAAAATTATAGTATTGTAAAATAATCTTTTGATAAAATAAGTTCACCATGGAGACACCAAACACAGTATTAATGTTCAACCACATAATTAGAAAATAAAAATAAATCAATATTTAAACCTCATAATACATTGAAGAACTCAGAATAAAATTTTAAAATGTAAATAGTCATAATTTGCTACATGAAAAATTACTTGATTAGTATTATTACTATTACTTCGTATTTGATAAACTAAATTATCCTTAATGAAATTTCTTATATGTATATCATTGTTTCCCTTCTAATCTGTATCCTTGCTTTTTTTTCTACTTGCCAAAGACTTGTTAGGAGGGGGAGAAAAATAGAGATTGATAATCCCATTTCTACCAAAGAAACAAAAGCCAGTTAAGACAAAAAATAATTGTTTCACAATTTATATTGCATCTTACTTCCAACATACAATGGTATATACACAGTTATAAGAGGTGGAAATCTCTATAGGCTCACACTTCATTTACAATTTGTGCTTTTGGACATTCTACCTCTAAAAAAAAGGTCTACTTATAGAAATTAATTATGAGCAGAACTGTTATATTAAACAACATAAGACTGCAAATACTTTGATACAGGGTATTGTAATGCATGCCTATACAGTAACTGCAACCCTCAGGAGGCTCAGAGAGGAGGACTGCCAAATTCAAGGCCAACCTGGGCTACTCAACAAGTACCAGGCCATCTGGATTACAAGTAAGACCCCCCCATAAAAAATTTTTAAAAACCCAAGGAAATACTATGAACATATCTGATTAAAAGATTATAGGCCAATTAATTTTCTTTTGTTTTTATGATTAAGACTATTAAAATCCCAGTCTCTAGCTCACTGTCATGAGTTCTGAGGAAAAAAACCTCTCCTCACCCGTAAAAAACATATTTCATTAAAAGTATCTGGTAATCTGACCTAATAACTTTTAGAGATGTTTTATCATGTAGTACTGATCTCAACAAACCAGTAAACTGTCATACTAAGACTATCAATGCCAAAATACCAATATGAATATTCATACCAAAGCTGTTTCAGCAAAAATTATTAGATAAAAACAATGGAATGGAGGTATTTACAAAGTGCAGAGCTGCCACACTACCAAGATATATTTTATGTAAATATTTTGCTGTCAAATCCTCACATATGAAAGAATTATACAAGGCCAGAGATTTAGCTCAGTGGTTCCCACCCCTTCTTAGCAAGCACAAGGTCCCTGGTTTGATCCCCAGTAACCATATACAACAATACCAGGCATGACAACTCATGCCCACCAGCAATCAGTACCACATATAAGAATACCGGGTATACTAACTCATGCCTGAAATCCCAGCACTTGGGAGGCAGAGGCTGTAGGACTGCTGAGTTCAAGGTTTGCCTGGGCTACGTAGTGAGCTCAGGGTCAGCCTGAACTACAAAGCAAGACCTGTCTCAAAAAAAAAAGCATCATACAATTTTGCTTTAATGACATGTTGCAGTAAATAAGCTACTATAATCACAAATTCTTTTGCAGTAACTACAAAATGAATGTATAATAAACTATCAATTAATTTACAGATACAACACAACCAAATTAATTTCCATGAGTGCCAGCGAAAATTTGATTGGTACTTGACTACCATGTTGAAGTATAACTACATTATTTCAGTTGACATACTCTGTTTACCTGCTGTGCAGTTTCTAAGGGTCGAATTCTTTTCTTCTCTGTTTGAAAATCATCATTTTCATCTCTGTATTTGGATGCCTGTTTCTTGGCAGATAACTTTGCAGCCAGTGTGTTTTTCTCAGGAGAGTCTTACAGAAATAATTAAAATTGACATAAATAACACTGAAACAATCCTTTTTTTTTTTTTTTTTTTTTGAGACAGGGTCTCGCTTTGTAGTTCAGGTTGGCCCTGAGCTCACTATGTAGCCCAGGCAAGCCTCAAACTCAGCAATGGTCCTGTCTCAGCCTCCTGAGTGCTGGGATTACAGGCGTGAGTCACCATGCCCAGCATTGTATGTGGTTACCAGATTGAACTCAGGACCTTGTGCCTGCAAGGCAGGCACTGGAAACACTGAGCTAAATGTCCGGCCCCAAGGCAATCTTTTTAAAATAAAACTAAAATGAAGATGTAAGATTTATTTCTAAAAATTTCATATCATAACTTAAAACATGAAATACTACACATTTAACACTAATATTGTTTATAGTACCTTAAAACCAATAATTTTGAGAAAACATGCTTTTGATAAGAAAATCTATTGTGACTTGACAGAGTCGTGTTTTTGTAGATTGTTCTCAATAACATGGCTTGAATTGTATCACCTTAAGAGTCTCTTAAGATTCAAGGCCAACGTAAGGGTTGGCTCTGGGTTTAATCCCCACAACAACAAAATAAAAAATAAAAAACTCAATGAGAAGGTCACACATGCAAGTGAAAGTGTAATCCTTTTTAAAAACTGAAAACTTTTCATACACAGGCATATCTTGCAAAATTTTCAGAGTTTATCTATAGACATTAAGCAAATATTGCAATAAATAAGTCTCATGAGTTTTTTGGTTTCTCAGTGTACTATAACCTACTACGTGTGTAATAGCACTGTCTGAAATTTAAAAATAATTTATTGCTCAAAAATTCTAACAATCATCTGAGCTACTGAGAAAAAAAATGGCATCAATATACTTCTTCAGGGGCAGGGATTTAGCTTAGTGGTTCTGGCACCCACCTTGTAACCACAATGTCCTGAGTTTGATCCCCAATACCAAAAAAAAAAAAATTGTGCATTTCTTCAATGCACAATTGCCAAGAAATCAGGCAAGGATATTAGCCCAGTGGTGCCACACCTGCCTCACAAGCAAAAGGTCTTGAGTTCAATCCCCAATACTGGGGATAAAAATAAAGAACTACATGAACCTTCACATTGGAAATCAATCAATCAATCTGCAAAGTGCAATAAAACGGTATAAGCCAGGCATGGTGGCTCACACCTGTAATACCAGTACTCGTGAGGCAGAGGCAGGAGGATTGCTGAGTTTGAGGCTTGCCTGGGCTACATAGTGAGTTCAGACCAGCCTGAACTATAAAGTGAGACCCTCTCTCAAAAAGAAAAAAACAAAAGACCCTGTCTCGAAAAAAAAAAAAAAAAAATATATATATATATATATATATACACACCATGTAATAGTAATAATTAAGGCTTCAACTACAAGGTAGGTGTGGCACCATGTGAGGTAAATCCCTGCCCCAAGGCTCCAACTACAAATACTAAGAGACCCATTAGGGCTGGGGACATAGCCCAGTGATACCATGCTTGCCTGGCAAGTGCAAGGTCCTGAGTTGGATTTCTAGTACCAGAAGGAAAACAAACAGACAAACTAAGGACCCATAAAAAACTAATTTACCTTGGCAACTCGATGAAGTGCCACTCCTTTCAGACGGTGGTGTACTGGGATGACTGAAATGATATGAAGTCTCCTGGTTCACATCACTGTGTGTGGAATTCCTCAAATGGCATGAACAACAACATGCCAATGGTACGTCGGCTTTTTTATTTAGGCCTTCATCCACTGGCTTCCCTAAAAATGAAAAATGGGGTCTACTTATAATATACCTAATTAAATCAGCCTTAATCTTTCCCTGGTGAGCAATCACCTGAGTTCATCCAGCATCGAGATGCTACCTAGGATGCAAGCCATTTAGGGCTAAAATAAGAATAGTGCCTTCTCTGGCCATGTGGGCAACACAGTCAATCCATCTACAGCTTTAAACTGAAGGATTTACTTTTTTTTTTTTTTTTTTTTTTTTTTTGCGACAGGGTCTCACTTTGTAGTTCGGACTGGCTCTGAGCTCATTATGTAGTCTAGGCAAGCTTCAAACTCAGCAATCCTCCTGTCTCTGCCTCCCGAGTGCTGGGATTACAGGTGTGAGCCACCATGCCTGGCACTGTGGTATGTGGTATTGTTTGGTGGTGGGCATGAGTCTCCACGCCCAGCATTATATGTGGTTTCCGGGGGATCAAACTCAGGACCTTGCGCTTATGAGGCAGGTGCTGGAACCACTGAGCTAATCCTCCAGCCCCTGAAGGATTTACTTTTAAAAAATCAGCAGATAATATATACATTATTATGCATCAGGACAGCCTGATCTCTTGCATTTCTTTCTTTGTGGTACTGAGGATTGCACCCAAGGCCCTCACATTGAGACACATCGCTGGCCCTTTGCTAAAGTTTTGAGACTGGGTCTTGCTGCACTGCTCAGGCTGACTTTAAATTTGCCATCTTTCTGCCTCAGCTTCCCACGCTGCTGGGATTACAGGCATGTGCAACCATATCTTGTATCACTTGCTTTTTTTGGAGACAGAGTCTCACTATGTAGCTCAAATTGGCTTTGAACTCAAACTGTAACCCTGGTTACCCTCGAACTTATGGCAATTTTTCCGCCTCAGCCTCCCAAGTGCTGGGATTATAGCTATACACCACCAACACTGGTTGCTTTTTTTCCATATAAATTATCATCTAATTATCATCATAACTTTAAGGAGCAAAAATGCTCAAAATACTTTCTGAGCACTGGAGATTTAGCTCAGTGGTTCTGGCAACTGCCTGCCAAGCACAAGGTCCCTGGTTCAATCCCCAGTAACAATACCTGGAGTGGTGACTCACATGCACCAGTAATCAGTGCCACATACCACAATGCTGGGAGTGGTGTCTATATATTATAGGTGTCGCCTATAATCCCAGCACTCGGGAGGCAGAGGCAGGAGGATTGCTGAGAGTTTGAGGTTTGCCTGAGCTACATAATGAGCTCAGGGTCAGTCTGAACTAAAAGAAAAAAAAAAATGAGACCCTATCTCCAAAACAAACAAACAAACAAAAAAATCACTTGAACATAGTTGAACCACTCATAAAAAGTACTTTATTTTTTCAGAGCCTAACAAACAATCTGAAAATATCAAGCTACTACTTACCACCAAGAGACTGTTGCCAGGCTAAAGTAGAACAAAGTAAGGCTAAGCTTTTTCCACTTCCAGTAGGGCTCTCCAACAAACAGTGCTGCCTACTATTCAATCCTCTGACAATCTATGGACACAGAAAATAACTTAATAGAAATTCAATAAACATTTTATCTTCTTAGATCTCTTTCCACGTATAAGTAAAACAGCAAGGAGAAGAGAGGCTGCACTCAAAGGAACAAAACAACTGCACGATTAAGAACTACCAGAGTTAAATCTAGACTTTGTTCCTTTACACTTCAGGCTAAGATTATACTGAACCTCTACATCTGTGAGGCACAAGAGACAAAATCAAGAGTGCAATTTGGATATCATTTCTGCAATCACTTCTGTCAAACTAGATAGAATACACTGCCAGGTATTGTGAGTGGTATATGCCTTGTAATCTCATCCATTCAGGAGGCTGAGGCAGAAGGCTGGCAAATTCAAGACCAGTCTGGGCAACTTGATAAGACCTTATCTCAAAATACATAAAATAAGGGCCAGAGATTTAGCTCAGTGGTTCTGGTGCCTGCCTCGCAAGCACAAGGTCCTGAGTTCAATCCCCAGCAACCACATACAATGCTGGGCGTGGTGACTCACACCCACCAGCCATCAATACCACACACCACAGTGCCAGGCGTGGTGGCTCACGCCTGTAATCCCAGCACTCGGGAGGCAGAGACAGGAGGATTGCTGAGTTCCAGGCTTGCCTGGGCTACATAGTGAGCTCAGAGCCAGCCTGAACTACAAAGCAAGACCCTGTCTCAAAAAAAAAAAAAAAAAAGCGAGACCCTGTCTCAAAAAATAAATAAATAAATCCAGCTATATGTATATTTTTCCCTTACATGAACATAAAGAAAAATGTACTAGAAAATTCTTTTTTTTTTTTTTTTTTAAGAATTAGGGAATCAAACTTAGGGCCTTGCACTAGCAAGCCAGGCATAGCACCACAGAGCTAAATCCCCACTTTCTAGGAAAGTTCTTAACAGCAGTTTGATGATTACAAAGGAATGTAAACAATATAAATGGCTAATGATAAAAAAGATTTAGCTCAAGCAATACCACGACTACCTTAGAAGCACAAGGACCTGAGTTCATTCCCAGTACCACAAAAATAAATAATAAATAAACTTTTTTTTTTTTTTTTTTTTGCTTTTGGGAGACAGGGTCTCGCTTTGTAGTTCAGGCTGGCCCTGAGCTCACTACAGTGCCCAGGCAAGCCACCGCAAACTCAGCAATCCTCCTGTCTCTGCTTCCCGAGTGCTGGGATTACAGGCGTGAGCCACCACGCCCCCATTGTGGTATGCGGTGTTGATTGTTGGTGGGCATGAGTCTCCACGCCCAGCATTATATGTGGTTACCGGGGATCGAACTCAGGTCCTTGCACTTGCGAGGCAGGCGCCGGAACCACTGAGCTAACCCTCCGGCCCAATAAATAAAATTTTAAAAAACAGATAAAAATTTTTTTTTTTTTTGAGACAGGGTCTCGCTTTGTAGTTCAGGCTGGCTCTGAGCTCACTATGTAGTCCAGGCAAGCCTCGAATTTAGCAATCCTCCTGACTCTGCCTCCGAAGTGCTGGGATTACAGGTGTAAACCACCACACCCGGCAAAAATCTTCTTTTTTTTTTTTTTGAGACAGGGTCTTGCTTTTGTAGTTCAGGCTGGCCCTGAGCTCATTATGTAGCCCAGGCAAGAATCAAATTCAGCAGTTCTCCTGACTCTCTGCCTCCTGACAGCTGCGATGACAGGCCTGAGCCACCACGCCCAGCATTGTGGTATGTAGTACTGATTGCTGGTGGGCATGAGTTACCATGCCTGGTATTGTTGTATGTGGTTACAGGGGATTGAACCAAGGACCTTGCACTTGTTGGGGGGGGCACCAGAACCACTGAGCTAAATCTCCGGCCCCTGATAAAATTCTTGCATTCATATTACACTGCAACTGAAACAGATTAACAAGCAAGAAGACATTTTTTTATAAGTTTTCTTTTTAACAGAACTAGGAATCGAACTCAGGACCTTGCACTTTCTAGACAGGTGGTAGAACCACTAAGCTACATCCCTGGCCCTACATATTTTTTAAATGTTAAGCAAATAGAAGAAATCTGGCCTGGAAGTGTAGCTCAGGGGTAAAACACTTGCTTAGCAGGCATGAGGCCTTGGGATGGATTCCCACATTACAAAAAGAAAGGAGTTCTGCAGATAGGCATAGTATACCACTGCATAAAGTTTTTGTTATTGTTGCTACTACTGATTGAGCTTGCTTTACTCAAATTTTTATATTAATTTTCTATGATTCAAATACAGTGGTTGTCTATAATCATGGATTCTGCATTCATGGATTAAACTAACCACAAATCAAATTGCAATTTTCAGAACTGACCCCAAGATGTACCTCCAATACACCCTTGGCAAGCACTCTACTTCTGAGACACATCTCCAGCCATTTTTTTTGTTGAGACAGGGTCTCACTTTGTAGTTCAGGCTGACCCTGAATTTACTATGTAACCCAGGCAATCCTCGAACTCAGCAATCCTCCTGCGTCTGCCTCTCAAGTGCTGAGATTACTGGTGTGAGCCACCACACCCAGTTTCATTTTATTATTTTAAAATAAGATCTACATTATTTAGATAGGCCTCAAACTTGTAATCTTCTTGCCTCAGTCTCCCAAGTCACTGAAATAATAGGCATGTACCACTGGGCCCAGCTCATTTCATAGTTTCAAAGCTTAAATATATATAAAATAATAACCTGCTTATAGATATATTGTGTAGTAACAGTATAAAAACATACTGAGAAAGAAAAAGAACAACTTCAGGATACTAATGTGAGATGAAGTAAACAGCAAAATATTAAGATACAGCAAACTCGAAGTTAGCTTTACTCAAAAAAAAAATTTTTTTTTTTTGAGACAGGGTCTTGCTTTGTAGTTCAGGCTGGCTCTGAGCTCACTATGTAGCCCAGGCAAGCCTGGAACTCAGCAATCCTCCTGTCTCTGCCTCCCGAGTGCTGGGATTACAGGCATGAGCCATCACGCCTGGCACTGTGGTATATGGTACTGACTGTTGGTGGGCATGGATCACCATGCCCAACAATGTATGTGGTTACCAGGATTGAACTCAGTACCTTGCGCTTGTGAGCCAGGTGCGGGAACCACTGTTTACTCAAAATTTTTTTTTTTTTTTTGAGACAGGGTCTCGCTTTGTAGTTCAGGCTGGCCCTGAGCTCACTATGTAGCCCAGGCAAGCCTCGAACTCAGCAATCCTCCTGTCTCTGCCTCCCGAGTGCTGGGATTACAGGCGTGCGCCACCATGCCCAGCTCAAATTTTTATATTAATTTTCTATGATTCAAATATGATGGTTGTCTATAATCATGGATTCTGCATTCATGAATTAAACTAACCACAAATCAATAATACTGAAAAAAAAGAAAAGTTTTGTCTATACTTACATGTACAGACTTTTTCTCATGTTTATCTCTAAACAATAGAGAATAAAAATTTACACAGAATTTACACTGCCTAAGTATTTAAATAATCCAGAGATGATTTAAAGGATATCTGAGGAAGGAAAATGTAAGTAAATCATACAGAAAATAATGCACTGTTTTATGTAACAGACTTGGACATCTGCAGATTTTTATATCCAAGGTGAGTTCCTGGAGCTAATTCCACACAGGTACTTAGGGATGACTACATTTAAAATGAATGGCAACAAATATAGAGCATCTAAAAATAGAAAACACTTTGTACAAAGTATTCGCTAAAGGAAATAGAAGTTCCACATGAGCTGTAAACATTTTTCAGAATCCTAACCACTGACATATAATGTTAATAGTCAATACTAACTTTCCCAAAGCTTATTCTCCCAAATGAGCCCTGAAAATATCCTCTATCCATTTACTGAGAATATTAACAGTCCCATATTCAGTAGATTTAATTGGTGAAAAAATACTTACAGAATTCATCATAGCAAGCTGTGATGGGTAAGCTTTACAAGGAAAGCTAATCTTCACCCCACCGATTGTGTATTCAGAACACAATGATGACATCCTGCTTTCTTGTTTATTCCGATTCCTAAATGCAGTAAAAATTGAAAACAATATTGAAACAATGTCATTCCAAGAAAACCACTCAACAGTAGGACAGAAGTTTGAAAATAAAACCTGGAATAGGGCCAGGTGATTTGCTCAGTGGTTCCAGCCTCTGCTTTGAAAATGCAAGGTCCTGATTTCCATCCCTGGCACCACACAACACAATACCCGGCGTGGTGCTTCACGCCTGTCATCCCAGTACTCTGGAGGAGGAGGCAGGAGGATTGCGGAGTTTGAGGCTTGCCTGGGCTACATAATGAGCTCAGGGCCAGCCTGAACTACAAAGTGAGAACATGTCTCAAAAAGAACAAAACGTGGAATAAACACAGCAAAGGGAAGCAAAAGAACTCCCTAGTCCTATAAATACATCACAGTGGTGAAGAGTATGTCTTGGAGTCTGACAAATCTGGATTTGCATCCCTATTCTGCTATTTATTGTCTGTATAACTTTGGCCAAGTTAACTTTTCTAGATCTCAGTGCCTTTATCCACAAAAAAGGATTGTAAAAATATCTACTCCACAGGATTGTTGTAAAGATTAAATGAAATACTATGCAAACATGATACAGTACCTGCCAGATTCTGCAAGAACTCTTTTAACAACTTAGATCAGATATAATCAAGCTACAGAAATAAACAGGCTGCTAGGACAACTCGGTTTCCTTAGTAGTACTCTTTTTCTACTAGTCTGTACTTTTCTCTTTCATCTTTCTGCAGTCCTGAGTTAGACGGTAAAAGATGAGAACCAGGAATCAGCAGGTTTTGAAAGATTCTTAGATATGTTGCCTTACACATGTCTTTTCATTTTTTTGGTCTAAAAGCCTACTCTGTAATAATTCCCAATTTAATAATTGCTCTAAGGGAGAAACTGCTTAGGACACAGTAGGTGCTCAATATTTTTTGTTTAATGGTCAGTGAAGTATAATGAAAAGATAGCTTTTGAATTAAGGAAATCCAAGTTTGAATTTCACAGTGTAAATCACTTAACCTCTCAGGCCCTGTTTCTTCATCTATGAAACTGAGACAATACTACTTAGCTGATAGTGTTTTTATGAAAATTAGCCAGAAAAGAAGGTTCCTAACCTAATATTTGACAAAGAAGTGATTTACTTTAACCCCTAACTCAGAAAGTCCATGGATTTCTAGTCCCAAAAATATATCCGGGCCGGGCGTGGTGGCTCACACCTGTAATCCTAGCACTCGGGAGGCAGAGACAGGAGGATTGCTGAGTTCGAGGCTTGCCTGGGATACATAGTGAGCTCAGGGCCAGCCTGAACTGCAAAGTGAGACCCTGTCTCAAAAAAAAACAAAAACAAAAAAAAAAAACATCCGGGGAGGGGGAGTACTACAAAGGAAAAAAAATGATATAAACTTCATCAACTGCAGAATATTTGTAGTAATTAAAAAATGATAGCCGGGCGTGGTGGCTCACGCCTGTAATCCCAGCACTCGGGAGGCAGAGGCAGGTGGATTCCTGAGTTCGAGGCTTGCCTGGGCTACATAGTGAGCTCAGGGCCAGCCTGAACTCCAAAGCGAGACCCTGTCTCAAAAAAAAAAAAAAAAATGATAAAAACCTAGGAACCGAGATGGTTGAAACAGCAACTCAACAGATTATGAAGCCAATAAATAACCTTAACCACAGTGTGTTTATTCCAAAAGAAGAATCGCTATGCTGGGCTGAGGACGTAGGTCAGTGGCAGAGCCCTTGCCTACCAACTCCCCGGGTTCAATCCCCCAGTTCCACCAAGAAAACAAAACAAACACTTTCTACGGCATTTCCCGTTCTAAAAGTGATTCTATCATAACCTCTTATTCACTCAAGGCTGACCTCCTCAGACACAGCTAGGAATCGATCCATCCTACGCGGCAGCCCGGGCAACGTTCGCCCCCATCCGGCGGGTTTCGCAACCGAGCGCGCACCGAGCTGCCTCCCGCCCCGCTCTGCCCAGAGCAAGCGCGGGCGGGAAGGCAGGAAAGGCTCCCTTCTCCCGGGCTCCCCGCCCCTACACCGCCTCCTACAACCCGGGGACCGCGAGCACCGCGAGGGCCTGCGCGGGCCGCGAGCCTCCCTGCCCGGGCCCGACCGGCATCCCTGACTTGCCTGGGCTGACGGGAAACCGAAGCAACACGGCCCCGGCGCCGACTCACTGGGAAAAAGAGAAAATGGCCTCTGAAAGTAAATAATGTAGAGAAAGGGCACAAACCTCCTTCCTCTCCCGCCCTGAGATCGTGGCTCTCAACACAGCGGAGGCTCAGCCGGTTCCCAGCGCAGCTTCCACACTGCTGAACAGCCAGGACGAATTCCCGCCTCCCAACCCTCGCCTCCAAGCATCCAATCGCGAAACGAGTACAGACAACCAGTCACCAGCCAACGCAAGAAGTCAAGTAACCAATCCCTGTGCAAAGTTAAAAGGGGCGAGACCTCTAGCACCCAATAAGAGCCTCCGAAATCAGAACCGTCCCAAGGTACTTGGTAGCACCGGAAGGCCATTCAGCCGTGGGAGAGGTTAGCAAATCCCGGGTTTTGCTTAAAGGGAAATCTTCTATGACTGCCGAAACTGGTAACTTAACCCAGGCAACCATTTCTCTTTAGACCGACGAAGAAGATATATCTTCAAGCCTTGCCTAGTTCTCTGGCCTTTCATTAGTGCCACTCAATTTACATTTCCCAGTTTTGCAGTGGCCACGGTATCTGAAAAAAGCTCGAGACCGGAATTGCCAGTCTCCTCAGCCAAATTGGGCGGGAAGGATCTATGACAACTGCTACAGTATTTCTTTTTTGTTTTGTTTTGTTTTTTGAGACAGGGTCTCGCTTTGGAGTTCAGGCTGGCCCTCAGCTCACTATGTAGCCCAGGCAAGCCTGGTACTCAGCAATCCTCCTGCCTCTGGCTCCCGAGTGCTGGGATGACAGGCGTGAGCCACCCCGCCTGGCACTGTGGTATGTAGTATTGATTGCTGGTGGGCGTGAGTCACCACGCCCAGCATTGTATGTGGTTACCGGGATTGAACTCAGGACCTTGCACTTGTGAGGCAGGCGCCGGAACCACTGAGCTAAATCTCCGGCCCTGCTACAGTATTTCTTGATACTCAAGGCTTTCCCAAGTAACAGAACTAGCCACAGACACACTGTTGAGCTCTCCAACAGAACACTTAGGTTTATCTGCTTCCATCCCTTTGAGTAGTTTGAGCATCAAGGAGCCAATTCAGGGCTGGAGGTTTAGTTCAATGCTTCTGGCACCTCCCTAGCAATCACAAGGTCCTGAGTTTGATCCCCCCCCCCCCCGTGACCACATACAACACCACCGGACCTGGTGACTTAGGTCCACCAGCTGTCAGTACCACATACCACAGTGCTGGTCGTGGTGCCTCACGCCTGCCATCCCAGCACTCAGGAGGCAGAAGCAGGAGGATTGCTAAATTTGAGGCTGGCCTGGGCTACAGTGAGCTCAGGGCCAGCCTGAACTACAAAGCAAGACCCTGTCTCAAAAAAGAAAAGTCACTGATCCTCAGAGATAAGGAGTTAATCATGACCTCGCCAAATTAATTTTGGTTTTGGTTCTTAAAATTCTGTATAGCCTAAACTTGGCTCAAATACTCGTGTCTCAAAAGGACAAGAGAAGGACTCATGTCTTAAAAGGACGAGAAATTTTCTTAAATTCAAGTAACTAATTTGGAGAGAAGTTTACTGGGGAGGCCTGTTGAATTATTTGCCTCACTTTCAATTGTTTTACTACATCTTTCCAAAATGACAAAATTTGCCATAAAAATAAATTCTACCCTGCTGGGTGTGGTGGCTCAGGCCTGTAATCCCAGCACTCGGGAGGCAGAGACAGGAGGATTGCTGAGTTCAAGGCTTGTCTGGGCTACATAGTGAGCTCAGGGCCAGCCTGAACTACAAAGCGAGACCCTGTCTAAAAAAAAAAAAAAAATCTACCCTTTGAGTAAGTAATCTCAGGCCCAGAAATTTATCCTAAAGATATCATCTAAAAACAAAAGTGCAGTATCTCAACTGAAAACAATGTCTATTCAGAACACTAGAAAAACATAAAAACTCTCCAGCCTGATATCAATTCAATAATTATGAACCAAATAAGATTATTTTTTTAAATTTACTTGAAAGAAAAAAATGTCACAAAGTTAAATAGAAAAAACGATTTCAAATTTGATGCTACAAATTCGGAAATATATATGACTAAGCAAAGATGAAGAAGTAACTTACTGTTATAATGAAAAGGATAATTCATAAAGATAAATCTTTAAAAATAACTTCAAATCATTTTGCTTTTATAAATGTTTAAAACATCAAATCTTTTAGGTAACTGCTACAGGATAACTGTCAACATCATCACCTAACACTCTGAGGCTTTTCAATCCACTCTAGCCTCTTATTGCCATTTAATGTATGTAGTGTAACAGGAGGGAATTTGCATGAACCCACATAAACCACAGACTTGCATTCCATGCCCTTGAACCTCATGAATCTTTCAGGTTAACAGCAATGGAATGAGACACACATAAGAAACACAAGTTCATTTGATAAGAATGAGTGTTTATAAATCAATATTCAAAATAGCTGCACACATCTGGTTTCACTTGAATAAAAAATCACACTGTGACAAATTTTAT
Source organism: Thryonomys swinderianus (assembly GCA_004025085.1). Taxonomy (NCBI): domain Eukaryota; kingdom Metazoa; phylum Chordata; class Mammalia; order Rodentia; family Thryonomyidae; genus Thryonomys; species Thryonomys swinderianus. The sequence continues at coordinate 13,981 of PVIC010022235.1, read as the reverse complement.
AACCTTAACTTAAAATACATGAATATTAACATTTACTAATATATTTACACATTTTATTTACATCATTAACAAATCTGATGAAAAACAGCTTATGTTGTTATTTATACACAGCAGGTCTTAACCAGTCTTTGAAAACTGACCCAGGCCACATGTACTGCATTTAGTTAGAAAACATACTGCAACCTTTTCTGAAGGTGGCATCTAGTCACACAAAATACCCAAGGCCTCAGTTTAAAAATAAAACAAAACAGGGGCAGAGATACTACAAAACTGCCTTGTTTAAAAAATATGAAAATTATTATGGCATTTTTAAGCATATTATTTTTATTTTTCACATCAAAATTATTTAATTGAACATTAAGTGCATAGTAAAAAGTTATAAATACTCTATCACACATGATACTATGCACTTCATTATTGGAAACAGCTACAAACTACTTCTTGTAGAATACCCTTATGAGGTAGGGCCAGTAGAAACCCCATTTTACAAAGACAGAAAATGAGATGTACTATTCACTAGTGACAAGGCTTAAGTTAAATTTTTCTTAGAAAACGAACTTAGTTAATTAGCTTGCCTAATTCCTTTTACAAGTGAAGAGGTCTGTTTCAAGTGGGGGGGAAAGTGATTGAGGTATATCTCAGAGAGCAAGAAATACTATCTACATTAGATACTTAATTTGGGGGGGTAGAAATGAGGCTTATGGGTTACCTGAATGCATCTAACCTAAACCATGGAAGTTACTAACAGAGGACTGCAAAATCCCTCAGCAAGACAGTATTTCCCACATTTTAATTTTTCCTGAGGTTCAAACACTATACATTTTCTTATCCAAAGATCTTCTCAAAGTAAAATGTGAATTATCATCCTGATGACAACCTAGTGGCTTTTATTGCTCTAAATTTTCATTTAATTTGATATATATTCTCCTCTCTGAGAATTAGATAAGTTAATAAAGCATTATAAAAATAAACTTTAAAATAAATGAGATTTCCTTTCAGGTTCTTCTTTTTTGTTCCTGTAAACACTTTGAAACCAGTATCTTAAACTTCCAAATTATTCAAGTATCTCTTTAAATATATGGCTTCACATATTAGTAAAAATTGAAGCAAATATGTGATATCTATAAATCCTCACCTGTAATTCCATGGAAATCATTTATAGAATCTACTTGCCTTTTTGTAAAACCTTCTCAATACTGTTTCTTGAGATCTAGAATTCCAACCTGCATCACTGTTATTTTCATTGCAAGTCTTTGAGATTTCTATAGGGGTATTTAACTCCTAACTTTTCCTGAATTCTCTCTTCCTGTGATCCCTTTCTTTCCCTTCCATCATTTTACCTTTTACTGTACTTCATTACAAACTCACAGTTAAATACTAGGGCTACCTACATACTCATTTTTGGAACAAATTAAAGGCATGGCAATCTTTCTCACTTTAAAAGCTAAGTAGAAGGCCAAATTCTTTTTCCAGTAATGAGTTTTTTAAGTGTGCTCCCAATGGAAAAAAAGCTCAGCTGCTACAATATAAACATACCAGCAAAGGAGATCCAAAGACGTGCCAATCAAATACAAGCAAGTATAATTCTCAGAGATTCTAAATTGTACTCGTGTTGAATGAGTCATTTTAGCAATTCCGAGGCATTACTGTTCCCCTTCAGTTTGGAGTTGCTATCAGATGCAGATTCATGTTGGGTATGCACAGAAAACAGCTTCACTTTTTTGACTTAAAAGTTTTTTAAATTCCACTAACACTCATATTTATTATTTCAATTATTGTGCTTTCAATACAGTGGCAGAGCTGTACATCAGGATCCATGCTTGTAGTGTCCCTGGATCCATTTTTATTAGCTGGATCTTTACTGATTTGTGACCATCCACTTGGTTTCTCCTTTATTTGTTGAAGACCTAAATCACAATACGGAAAAAATAAATAAATAAAGACAAGAACTCTAGAGAGGAATTGGCGCATCTTCAAGATAATAATTATCACTCTTGAAATGAGTTACTACTTACGTGTAATAATTGGATCAATGTCTCTTGTCTGAGTGGCAACATCAGATGCACAAACTTGTCCTATTTGAATCAGTAAAGACATAATATCCTCATACAATGGAGGAAATGCTCGACAAAAAGAGACCAAACTTGGAAGAGTTGGCATGAAAAAGGCATATCGCTTGGTCTGTGTTAAAACTGTTAGAAAGAAATTAAACAGAATATCTTACTTTACAATATATATGAATATATGCAATTGATACAACAAGTTAAGCACCATGCTCCATACTGGAAATACTAAGTTTCCTAAGGCACTGCAAGCCTCACCTTCCAGTCTAACAGCCATTATCCAACATATGAATTTATATTATGCCCAAGCACTGGCATAGTACATGCAGGCATTATTCCATTTAGTTCTCACCATTTCCAGAATGAGAGGAGGACTACCATGACACTCATTTTACATCTGATATTAACTATTAACGAAACTTGAACTGGGCCACACAGCCAGTTAGTGGAGAAGGTGGAACATGAATTCAGGCAATATAAACTCTTAGCCACTATAAGGAATGGTAACATGAGATGAATATATGGGGAAGAAAAAAGAACACAGTGTTATAAGAATGCCAACAGAGAATACTAAAGTAAGCCACAGCTTTAAAAGACTCAATTATAAAGCAATTTATCTTCATACCATTTTACTCTATAAACCACAGAGTGGTTAAAATGTTAGCATATATTTTAGAATGTAAGGAAACTAATATATTTACATCTTCTTTATATATGTATGATTATACAGAGCTTTGAGGATTTATAATAAATCAACTTATTTTCTACTAAAGAATTACATTCACAAAGTAAATGTGACTACTATTTATAAGAATGTGATCTAATTACATCCACTATAACTCTATATATCTATTCATTCACAAAATTAAAGCTATCATTCACTATAAATCATTTTAAAAAGAAATCTTCAAAACAATAATTCAACAGATGATTTTAAATTACATAGTAGCATACATTGTATTATATTGTTTCACAGTAATACAAAAAACCAAGTCACTAAATTCAGAAAATATATGTAGAGTAGTAATTCACAATGGAAGTTTTTGTTGTTCATATTGACTGGCTACACACCTGTTAGCAAAGTTCCCATGACGTTGACAGCTAAGCGAGCCACACTGAGTGACTTTGGTAATGCGTACTGGATACATAAATGAGAGAGCAACTGGATAGCAAATATCTATGGTACAAAATCCAAAAGTTACATACTTCTTAATAGTATGTTGCATATTAAAAATTATAAGATATTTTATATAACTAGCAAGACTACAGACAGAGATCAAATGTTTTGTTTGTTCTGTTTGGGGATGGAGTCTAGCGATAAGAGTTGAGGCCAAGCTTGAACTTGCTATGTAGCCCAGACCATCCTCCAGCTTGTGATCCACCCACATCCCAAGAGCAAGGGTCATCAGCAAACACCACCACCCCCAACCACCAGCATTTTCTTAAAGCTCCAACACGTCCATTACCTGTTTTTCAAGTTCTGGCTGTGCAATCAGCTCAGGTATAAAATCCAAACAGATATGCATAGATGGAATACCTGCGACTGTCAGAGGCAAGAGTTCACACGGATAACCCTACCTCAACGAGAAAGGGGGAAAAGATTAGAAATAATAAATATAGATAAACACATAAACGATTCCCTTTCTTTGTGTAAAAGTTCTTCAGAAGACTATAGTGCCCTACATGTAACCTGGCATTTCACTATTTTGATGTACTAGAATACACAGAAATTATTTGATTATTTCCTTTGGTTGAAAAAAAACCCTACAATTTAGGCAGTTTGCCAAATTGTAAAAGAATATGATTGTTTGTATTACAGTATCTCTAATTTCTAAATGATCTCTATTAACTCCCAAGAAAAATAAACTCTAAAGCACCATTCTTTGAAAACATACCTGAAAGTGAACAAGTTTAGCGATGTTGGGATCCGCTATGTACATCTGGTGCAAGAGACAACAGATAAGGCACTGAACTTCCCGAAGGTTACAGAGCAGATTGTCCTCGCCTTCCTCCGAGTCCTTCCCCGGACTTGGGGAGCTGCTGGTGATGACACTCTGAACGTTTCTTAGCAAGCTGTCTGGATTGACTCCTTTTGCTTTCTCCTCTTCAGTAGGTAAACAAATCTCTAAGAGAATCTGCACAGCTGCACTATCCTACAAGCAAAGTAAACAGAAAAAAGTTTCTGAGAAGTCAGTCTGAAAATCAAACCTAGGGTCCTGGGACTTAGATCAGTGGTGCCGTGCCTGCCCCACAAGCGCAAGGTCCTGAGTTTGATTTATCCAGTACTGAGGAAAAAAAAAAATCAAACCTAATTTATTTCCATATGAACAGATATGGCAGAATAACTAGTTTCTTTAAAAACACACAAAGTGGGGCTGGGGATTTAGCTCCAGTGGTACCGTGCCTACCTTGGAAGGACAAGGACTCGAGTTTGATCCCTGGTACCTCAAACAAACAAACAAACACCCATAAAGTGGTAGCTCTTAAAGCAGATGTAACCAGTTTATAAACCAATATTTTCACCATTTCACGTTATGAGTCCCTAAAATATCTAAACAAAACTTTCTTTCCATAAAAATTAACAAAAGTAAATAAACATATTACATCCTTTGAGGGAAGGTGCATATCTCTAAGGCAGATCCATAGACTCCAGTTTAAAAACATCAAAACATCTACTAAAAAGATAATCTAATTCATTGATACCCAAAGTAGAACCTAAGGCAAAAACAACTTCTACCAGAATTTCCCTTCCTTCTTAATTTTCCCAGATTTTATCCTGTTTTCCATCTTTTTCTTACAGGGCTAACAATTAAGTAATTCCTCTGAAGGTTGTAAATAATCATTAATGCCTAAATTGCTCCCCATAATCCCTTTCAACCTGAAGACAGGCTCTTAAAAGGCCCTGGTTTTGCAAGGGCAGGGACAGATTCTACCCTCACCACCCAATACACCTGCGTAATTCCCTGCAATTCAGGCTATATAGCTCCAGTGTCATTTCACAGTATACTTTTTAATGGGTGACCTAACTGAGCCCCCTATATCTGAAGGAGAACTATAACCAATCTCATTTAGTAAAAGGGAGTTAAAGAGAGAGAGAGAGAGAGAGAGAGAGAGAGAGAGACAGAGAGAGACAGAGAGAGAGAGAGAGAGAGAGAGAGACAGAAAGAGAAAGAAAGAGAAAGAGAAAGAGAAAGAGAAAGAGAAAGAGAAAGAGAAAGAGAAAGAGAAAGAGAAAGAGAAAGAGAAAGAGAAAGAGAAAGAGAAAGAGAAAGAGGGCCGGAGATTTAGCTCAGTGGTTCCAGCGCCTGCCTTGCAAGCACAAGGCCCTGAGTTCGATCCGGGTAAACACAAACAACGCTGGGCGTGGAGATTCACGCCCACCAGCAATCAATGCCACATACCACAGTGCCGGGAGTGGTAGCTCACGCCTCATGCCTGTAATCCCAGCACTCGGGAGGCAGAGGCAGGTGGATTGCTGAGTTCGAGGCTTGCCTGGGCTACATAGTGAGCTCAGGGCCAGCCTGAGCTACAAATGGAGACCCTGTCTCAAAAAAAAAAAAAGAGTGAGAGAAAGAGGGCCAGAGGGTTAGCTCAGTGGTTCCAGCACCTGCCTCACAAGTGCAAGGTCCTGAGTTCCATCCCTGGTAACCACATACAATGCTGGGCGTGGAGACTCACGCCCACCAGCAATCAATACCACATACCACAGTGCGGGGCATGGTGGCTCACGCCTGTCATCCCAGCCCTCGGGAGGCAGAGGCAGGAGGATTGCTGAGTTTGAGGCTTGCCTGGGCTACATAGTGAGCTCACAACCAGCCTGAACTACAAAGCGAGACCCTGTCTCAAAAAAAAAAAAAAAAAAGAGAGAGAATATATGACAAGTATCTCTGTAAGACAGCAATTGGCTGGGGTTTTAAACAATTACATGATCGAAATGTTTGAGAATCTGATGATTCTTAAGGTTAGCTTTCTTTGCAACTAAAGTTAGCCTTTCTTTATAACCTGCACTTAAGGCTGATGGTTTTGGATGGTGGATTTGTTTGTTTTATTTAATTTTAAATAAAAGGCTATGGAGTCAGAGTACCCAAGCACAATTTCTAACCCTGACATTACTAAAAGTATAATCTTGAGCAGGTCCCTAAACCTCTCTGGGTCTCGTTTTCCAAATCTAGCACAATGTAGACAATAATACTCATTTGAGATGAGGTGATATGTGTAAAGAACTTAGACTCATGTAACTTACCCATATAGTAAGCTGTAGTAGGTAGGTATTAACTATGATATTATGATCCACAGTCCCTTATTCTAATTCATAGGGAAAAACGTGCTTTTTTAGTAATTTTTGGCTTTTTGCTAGGTAATTCAGGCTGGCCTCAAACTTTCCTGCCTCAGTCTCCCAAGTGCTGAGGTTACAGGCATCCACCACTGATCCCAACAAAAGATTTACTTTTTTTTTTTTTTTTTGAGACAGGGTCTCGCTTTGTAGTTCAGGCTGGCTCTGAGCTCACTATGTAGTCCAGGCAAGCCTCAAACTCAGCAATCCTCCTGTCTCTGCCTCCCGAGTGCTGGGATTATAGGTGTGAGCCACCACGCCCGGCTAAAAGATTTACTTTTGAAATCAGATGGGTTTTTCCCCTAGGTACTGGGAATTAAACCCAGGGCCGTGTATTTCCTCTATCACAGGGCCTCACTAAATTCCCCAGAATTTGTGACTTGCAACTTCTGATAACCTCTCAGTAGCTGATTATACCCATGTAACAACATACATGGCCAGAATTTTTTAAATGTTATTATTACATAATATTCCCAGCAGAGCGTGGGACAGCAAACACATTAATACCAAGCACACCAAAATTTATATTAAGAAAAAAGACCACAAATAGTGTTACATCAATTCAGGTCAAGTTTTCTCACCAAATGAGTTCACGTCACATCAAGTTTTTCTGCTAACTGAATTACAAAAGAAATGCCTCACTTTCATAATCTTTTTGGATTTAGGTAGTATAGGTTAAGTGATTATGATTACTACTAATTTTCCTATCACCAATGAAATTTCAGAAAATATATTTGAAACTAAAATAAAATTTCTTAAGACCTCAAACTGCTTAATATTTTATCATCTCATATTTGCTACATTATTCAAAAATGACCATTATTTTAGTGCAATGTTATAGTTATAAAACTTTTAAGTATAAAGTTGAACTGTTTATATTGTCATAGTATTTATCACTGCCTAACATAAACTTCCTATTTCTGTTTATTCTAACATTTCACTTCCTTTCTACCATATGATCTTAAGAAATAACTGAAGATTTTCTCTTTCTCACCACCATATCTCTAGTCCCTAAAACAGTATTTGGCACATAAGTGTCCAGTAAATATCTGTTGAGTCAGTAAAGGTATACCTGTGACTTCAGAACAGTGAGAGTCTTACATGTTCTTAAAATATTTATCTTACTGGGCAGGAGATTTGGCTCAGTAGTTCTAGCACCTGCCTAGCAAGCGCAAGGTCCCTGGCTCAATCCCCAGTAACCACAAAAACAATACCAGGTGTGGTGGCTTGTGCCCACCGCAATCAGTACCACATACCACAGATACCAGGCTTCATGGATCACACCTGTAATCCCTGCACTCAGGCCAGCCTGAACTACAAAGTGAAACCCTGCCTCAAAAAAATAAAAAAAATACATATACATACATATATACATATGTGATGTGTGTGTGTGTGTGTGTGTGTGTGTGTGTGTGTGTGGTACCAGGGATCAAACTCACAACCTTGTGCTTGCAAGACAGGTGTGGTGCCACTGAGCTAAAGACCCAACCCCTGTCGGGTCTTATAAGATGCCCTTATAACAGGAATACACAGGATACCGAGCATAGGAAGCATATATGCCATCTATTTCATTAATTACATCAGTAGGGAAGCCCTTGCCCTTTTGACTAAATTTTACTGTAGCAAAATATACCTGAGCAGCCAGTAATGCATTTTTCAGTTCTTCTCTGGTAACTTCTGGGGCATCAGTTTGTCCAACTAAACCTATCGTATTGTTCTGGGAAGGCCTATCTTGCTCTGCTGTTTCCTTCAAATGAGCACTCAGGTAAGCTTTCGATGCAAGGAGATACCCATTCAACATGTGCAGAGTAATATCCATCAAGGGGGGGCATCTAAAAGGAAAGACAATTATATAGAAGGTATATAAATGTCAGAACATGATGAATTCAGTTAAGTAGACAAACCTGAGTATCAGGAGTAAATTTTCCCACTGAAATATTTATTCTCGATATTTAACTTAAATATTTTCTTCCTATTCTCTATAGAATATACAGTTTCAACTTAATAGCTAAACTTAAATGCAATATAAGCTACAGAGAAAAGATACTCTTCTTTGCAGAAAATGATGCTCCCCCTCAATCTCATAGACATGAGCTTGCAAAGCAGCTGTCCTCCATGTTCTGTCATGGAGAAGACGAGGCTGGAAGAGATTATTTAGCTTCTCCTGTTTCTTCTTTGGAACAGAAGAATAAGACAACTCCATATTCCAACAGTGGTCCTTCTCCTTAACTTGGGAAAGGGAATTACTGAGCCTTAGTTTCCCAATTATAAAATAGGTACGTGGTTATTCACTCCACAAAGGTTGAGATTGTAGATTAAATTTAAATGAGTTTAAAAATAAGTATAAAAAAAATGACAAAAAAAGATAAACTAGTGGCCACTAAAATTTTAAATGTCAAACCCTTAAGAAAAAAGCGGGGGGGGGGGGGGGGGGGGGGGGGGGGGCCGGAGGGTTAGCTCAGTGGTTCCGGCGCCTGCCTCGCAACCACAAGGACCTGAGTTCAATCCCCGGTAACCACGTATAATGCTGGGCATGGAGACATGCCCACCAACAATCAACACCGCATAGTAAAATGCCAGGCGTGGTGGCTCACGCCTGTCATCCCAGCACTCGGGAGGCAGAGACAGGAGGATTGCTGAGTTCGCGATGGCTTGCCTGGGCACCATAGTGAGCTCAGGGCCAGCCTGAACTACAAAGCGAAACCGTCTCCAAAAAGCAAAAAAAAGAAAAGAAAAAAGCAGGGGCCAGACATGGTGACTCAAGCCTATAATCCCAGCACTCGGGAGGCAGAGGCAGGAGGATTGCTGAGTTCGAGGCTTGCCTGGGCTACATAGTGAGCTCAGGACCAGCCTGAACTACAAAGCAAGACCCTGTCTCAAAAAACAAAAAAAAAGAAACAACAACAGGGGCTCCATTTCTTAGTCTTCCTCACAGCTTAGTCTTCGTCACAGCTGGACTAAGAACAGAAACACAGGGCATCACCTAATGCCCATCTCCATGTCAGTGCTGAACCGAAGCCACATTTCCCCAAACTCGAAATGAGCATCACCTTTCCACAATCTAAGATTCGCTTGTTTAAACAATTATAAAACACAACCTCCACCCTAGACATGCTCACAGCTCTAGCGGACAGACGGGAGACCGTGGGGTAGCTGAGAAAGATAGGTAGAACTGTGCACAAGAAACATGGAAAACAGGGAGGGAAAACAGTAAAAGGAATTTGGTTTTTTAGTTTCGTTTTACTGTTGCTGTTGTTTCTTTTGAGTTTGTGGGGTTTTGTTTGTGTTTGTTTTTACTCAAGAACTCACTATGCGGTCCAGGCTGAGCTTGAACTCACTATGTAGTTCAGGCTGGCCTCAAATTCACAGAGATACTCCTACCTCAGCCACCCAAGTGCTAGGATTATAAGTGTGTGTCACTGTATTTTTTAAAAGAATGAAATAATGCCAGACTGGGGATTTAGCTCAGTGGTTCCAGCATCTGCCTCCAAGTGTAAGGTCCCATGTTCAATCCCCAGTAACCACATATCACAGTGCTGCCCGTGGTGATTCACACCTGTAATTCTACCAATTGGCACCACACACCACAGTGCCGGGTATGGTGGCTCACTCCTATAATCCCAGCACTCGGGAAACAGAGGCAGGAGGATTGCTCTGAGTTCGAGGCTTGCCTGGGCTACATATGAGCTCAGGGTCAGCCTGAACTACAAAGGGAGACCCTGTCTCAAAAAAAACAAAACAACAACAAAAAACAATGCCTATGATATTAATGTATGTTTCTTTTAAACCTTTTAAAACAAAAAAAGAATTATATTATTAAATTAGTAAGTGCACAGTAAGGTAAAACCACACACACAACATTCTAACAATTTCCTCTGGAGATAAAGCTGGAATTGATCAAAAGAGGCCAAGATAGAATCTGGCTTTTCTTTTTGTTAATCCTGCATTTTAGTAAAGGTTTACTTATTAATGTATAGCATGTTCACACATACAAAGAAAAGGGAATATTACAATGAATTCCCAAGAACTCATCACTCTGCTTGGGTTAATCTTGACTGTCACACTGGAGCCCAATCTAGGCAATTTAGCAAGACACAATTTCAAAATTAAGCAAAAAACAAAAAGGGGGGCAGGGATGTACCTCAGTGTAAAGGCCCTGGTTGAATCCAAAATACAACAGAAAAGTAAAATGTTTAGCAATAAATGAGCCATTGGGTAAAGCATAGCAAGGCTATGTGATGAAACAATGTAGCCACTTAAGAAACAAATCTATTCACCAATGGTATATTCAAACTATACAAATATAGAGTACATTTTGAAAGCGTAATTTTGTAATTTCCCTAAACTAAGTCACCTGAGGTAATCCAGCCATCATCTACGTAAATGGATTTTAACACTGATAAATCATGTGTTTTAGAAGCACTGCTTTTCACCCAGGCAATAAAATAGTACATGTTTGTAGCCCCAGCTACTGGCAGCACTGAGTCAGGAGGACCAAAAGTTCAAGGCCAGCAGGGACAATGTAGCGAGACTCTGTCTCAAAACTAAGAAGAAACAGGGATGCGGACTAGGGGCAGAGTGGTTTGGCAGGCAGGCATGAGGCCCTCCTTGCATTCCCCAGCAAGCACCTCTTTTCTAGAAGTACTACTTACGGTGCTCTGCTCTGTAGTACTTCAGGTGACTTGGACTGTTTACTCTTGTGATTCCTACTTACTGTGCCAGCCTGGCCTCACCAAACCATAGGAAGTGGCTTAGGCTGGAACTGTCCCTTCCACACCATCGTTATCCCTTCCCTTTGAGTACAAAGTGTACCCTGGCCGGGATTCACCTTAGTGGTACCACACCTGCCTTGCAAGTGCTAGAACTTGTTTCCCCAAATCATTTACTACCTAAATGGTCTCCTAACATCTGCATAACCTGACTGCAATTTAACTTTCCAGTTACAAAGCGTGCTGCTCTCAAAAGTCAACACTCCGCTGCAAGCCTTTTTCATTCTTGCTCCTGTGCCTGTGCTCATATTCAAAATACCTTCTCAGATACCACCCTTGACACCCTGAAGCCCACCAAATATATGTTTATCTAAAATGTAGGTTGTCTTTCTCGACCTTGACCAGCACTCATTACAGCGCCCTTCATCTGCATGTGGCCATACTATTTACGTTTCTTTATGTCCTTTTTCCATATGCAGATGATAATCCCTTCAAGGCAGTTCCCTCAATTTATTTGGTTCTACTTTGCACTACAACAGGAGGTAATGTGATACCAGTACATGCCCATATTTGGGAAGCTGAGGCAGGAGGACCAGAAGTTCAAGGACATCCTGAGCTAATCATGAGTTCATAGTGATTGCACAGTGATAACTCATCTCAAAAATTTTATATATGGTAGATATTGTGAAACAGAAAATATTCAAAGGGAAATGGGGTGTAGGGGTTAAGTAACAAGGAGAAGAAAAAATATGATGGTAATAAAAAAAGGGAAACAAAACTCATATTCGGGGTGGGTTATAGGGTAGGTGGGGAATGGGAAAAAAATGAGAATTAACTTGTGTCATATACTGGTACAAATTCTCAATATTGTGTGTGATCATGATGTGTATATATAATGTACCAATAAAGATTCAAATTAAAAAATATTTTTAAAGAAAAAAACCTAGAAATTCAAATATTAATGATTTGAGTTCATTTTTTGTTTTGTTTTGGGTTTTTTTTTTTTTGAGACAGGGTCTCGCTTTGTAGTTCAGGCTGGCTCTGAGCTCACTATGTAGCCCAGGCAAGCCTCAAACTCAGCAATCTGCCTGTCTCTGCCTCCCGAGTGCTGGAATTACAGGCATGAGCCACCTCACCTGGCACTGTGATATGTGGTATTGATTGCTGGTGAGCGTGAGTCTCCACGCCCAGCATTATATGTGGTTACAGGATTGAACTCAGGACCTTGTGCTTGTGAGGCAGGCACTGGAACCACTGAGCTAACCCTCTGGCCCTACAATCACAGTTTAAGGTGAACTGAGTTTTTTTTAAATCCTTTTCAATATTCTAGATGAAAATGTGCTTTTTTTTTTCTTTTTGGAGACAGGGTCTCGCTTTGTAGTTCAGGCTGGCCCTGAGCTCCCTATGGTGCCCAAGCAAGCCGCCGCAAACTCAGCAATCCTCCTGTCTCTGCTTCCCGAGTGCTGGGATTACAGGCTATTTTTTTTTTTTTTTTTGAGACAGGGTCTCACTTTGTAGTTCAGGCCGGCCTTGAGCTCACTATTTACCCCCGGGCAAACCTCAAACTCAGCAATCCTCCTACCTCTGCCTCCTGAGTGCTGGGTTTATAGGCGTGAGGCACCACGCCTGGTAAAAATGCTATTCTTTTTTTTTTTTTTTCTTTTTTTTTTTGAGACAGGGTCTCACTTTATAGTCCAGGCTTGCCCTGAGCTCACTATGGTACCCAGGCAAGCCGCTGCGAACTCAGCAATCCTCCTGTCTCTGCCTCCCGAGTGCTGGGATTACAGGCGTGAGCCACCACGTCCGGCATTAAAAATGCTATTCTTAATCAAATTTCACTGTGAGAGTGAGAGAAGAGCCACTAGTCGTGGTTAACAAAGCCAAAACTGACATTTCTCTCAGGCTTTACTTTATTAATCATGTATTGAATATATTTTTAACATACTGAATATAAACTAAATATATAGTTCATGAATATAAACAACACCATCACATGACACCACATAGGTCATACTGCCTCATTACTGCATGAATGTTAAGATACTAGGTTAAAATTAATTTCTTCAAATCTTTTGATTCTCTAGAGTATAACTATAACAGAAATGAAACTTAGATAACACATACCTGTATACCCTCTGATCACACCTTAGGACAATGAGGGGGTCTATCATCAGGTCATTCTGTGTGTACTTTTGTTGTCGTACAAACTTTATGGAAGGTTGAAGTGAATTAACTGTCATCACCCATAGCCTGGTAAAAAAGCAAAAATGATGCAAGACAACATAATAACCTGAATCATAATTAGCCACAAATAATAAATATGAGAACCTATTTTTAAAGAAGTGTCTCAAATTGAAACTAAGTTCCTATTTCTTTTTCTTTTCTTTTTTTTTTTTTTGAAACAGGGTGTCAGCTCAGGCTGGCCCTGAGCTCACTATGTAGCCCAGGCAAGCCTCAAACTCAGCAATCCTCCTGCCTCTGCCTCCCAAATGCTGAGATGACAAGCATGAGCCACCACGCCCAGCATTTGTGGTGTGTGGTACTGATTGCTGGTGGGTGTAAATCACCATGCCCAATATTGTTGTATGTGGTTAACTGGGATCAAACCAGAGACCCTGTGCTTGCTAGGCAGGCGCCAGAACCACTGAGTTAAATCTCCAGCCCTAAATTTCTATTTCTTTTTTTTTTTTTTTTGCTTTTTGGAGACAGGGTCTCGCTTTGTAGTTCAGGCTGGCCCTGAGCTCACTATGGTGCCCAGGCAAGCCACCGCGAACTCAGCAATCCTCCTGTCTCTGCCTCCCGAGTGCTGGGATTACAGGCGTGAGCCACCACGCCCAGCATTATATGTGGTAACCGGGGATCGAACTCAGGTCCTT